>VKOC01007187.1:0-16788 GCA_009364415.1 Spea multiplicata
ATATAAGTATATATCCGCAGCAGGGGCTAATATCAATATATATCGGTAGCAGGGCTTAATATTTCTATATATCGTCAGCAGGGTCTAATATTTATATATATATATATATATTGTCAGCACGTGCTAATATTAAAGAATGAAAAATAACTAAGTACATATTATGTGGTTAAAAATGCATATAAATACGTATATATATATATATATATATATATATGTATATGTACTGTTTTATAATAGGCCCCCTACTTTGGTCCCTGGCCCCCCATGTGCCCCCCCTAAATATGAAAGGTGGAGACGTCACTGGGTGTGAGGAACAAACATGGAACCACGCCACATTGAAATTAAACTGGGTGCGACATCTAGCATCTTTTTAATAGGAGAATACAATTTGTGTATTATATGTTAAATACATGGATCATTATGAAATAATATTCAGCATAATAGGTGGATCAGCTTATTAAAAGATGATATTAGAAAATGCCCTGGCAGCATTAACACACCCTTACTGTATCACACAGGCATGCACATTCATTGTAACATACACAATCACACTGGTACATCACTCACCTTGTAAACCACAGATCCATGTGGGTCAGCCTAGTTTGGAGAATAAGACTGGCTCAAGGGCAAATGGAAAGTAGTTGTAGAATGTTGTTATATTTAAAAGTAGAATGCTAATACTTCTTACATAATGACCTGTACCTTAAAAACCATTCACAGGATTCAGTACCAGTGCAAAAAATGTACATTATTGTATTTTATGCAACATCTAGGGAAACTGCTACTTCCCCATATCCTGGTGCTATCTAGTACCATAGAATCTTCCTGTATAATATGCCTCCTCTGGCTATGCCAGCACAAGATGTCATATTCTTCACCATCAGTAGTATACAGGGCATTAAGAAGCACACTATTTGGCACAGTACACAGTTACAATACAAGGAAACTCAGAATTTGCAAACAGAGGCTCCAGGTATCATAACCGACTCTTGAGCCTCTGGCACACCATTTGATCTACTGTGTGGAGGGGAGTGGCATCTAGTTCTGTACCTCCGTCCCTTATCATCCTAGAAATTTGTCTCAGTTTGAATAGCCCTGTTGTTTCTGGAAGAATATACCGTATTTGCTTGATTATAAGACAAGGTTTTTTTCCAGAGCAAATGCTCTGAAAAAGACCCCTCGTCTTATAATCGGGTCATCTTATAATCAGACCTCAAATAGGTCTGACTATGAGACTAAGATCCAGATTCCCCGCAGTGCTGCAGTCCTGTCTTATGGCCCCCAAACTTACCGGTGTTTCTGACTCCCCGGTGTGTAGCCGGGGCAGCGTGTAGACGTCAACACGATTCGCGTAGACAACTTCCGCTGCAGCGGGAAGGAGGTGCGGTTAGCAGCGGGGGTTGTCTGTGTCCATGGTGCAGACCTTCCCAAACTGTCAGAGAGAATTCCCTGCATCTGTGCGGGGAACTCTTCTCACTGACAGCCGGGGAAGGTCTGCACGATAGACTCAGACAACCCCCGCTGCACACACGCTTCACACACTGTCCCGACTTCACACCGGGGAATCAGAAGCACTGGTAAGTTGGGGGGGTTAAATGGGGGGCATAAGGCATTTCTGACTTTAACATTCCTTTAGATATATCTAACAACTCTGCTAGCTCCAAACTCCTCTCCCTGACATCCTCCTCTGGTCTCTCTCAATGGACTAAGTCCCCTACGCACACTGGGGGACACTCACTTGATCTGGTTTTCTTCAGATCATGGTCCCTTTCAGATTTCTCCATCTCTCCCTTCCCTCTGTCTGACCACCACCTTCTATCCTTTTCTCCGGTGCTAACCCCTAACAAGACAAACTTACAGCGCTCACCTCATATTTGTAGGCCATTACCAGAAAATACCATTACCCAACTGTCAGACTCACTTGAACCTCTCTCACTTTTCATGTTAACCCTTTCCTGCCCAGACACAGCAGCCTCTTTTTATAACAACACACTTGCTTCATCCCTCGACAACATAGCTCCAATTACTACATGTTATCCCCGACAATTTAAACCCAAGCCATGCCATACCAAAACCACACGGTTTCTTCAGAAGTGCTGCCGCACAGCTGAATGCTACTTCAGAAAATCAAAATCCAGTGAAGACTTTACTCACTATAAATTCATGCTTCACACCTACAACTCTGCCCTCTCTCTCGCCAAACAGCTCTACTTCTCCACTCTCATATCCTCTCTTTCTTCCAACCCACTACGCCTTTTTTCTACTTTCAACTCCCTTCTCTGTCCCTCCACACCACAAACCTCTCTCACTGCCCAAGATCTTGCTACCCACTTCAAAGAGAAGATCAAGACTATTAGAAAAGACCTCTCTTCCTTACAACTCCCTCCTTCACCATTCACCACCACTCTCTCCACTCCTACTATACTAACTGCCTTTTCCCCTACAACGAAGAAGAGATAGCCACTCTTCTTTCTTCCTCTGACCCAACAACCTGTCCCCTTGACCCCATCCCTTCACACCTCACCACGTCTCTATGTCCATCCCTTGATCCATCACTTACCCACCTATTTAATCTTTCTCTATCATCTGGAACTGTACCATCTGCCTTCAAGCATGCGCTAATCACACCAATTCTAAAGAATCCTTCCTCAGATCCCATCTGTTTGACTAACTACCGCCTATCTCACTGCTTCCTTTTACCTCTAAGCTGCTTGAACGGATTGTGTACAATCGCCTCACTAACTTCCTCTCCTCTAATTCCCTCCTTGACCCTCTACAGTCTGGTTTCAAACCCCTTCACTCTATTGAAACAGCTCTAACAAAAGTCTACAATGACTTGCTCTCTGCCAAAGCTAAAGGTCACTACTCTATTCTAATACTACTGGATCTCTCTGCTGCTTTTGATACTGTTGATCACCACCTTCTTCTAGACTCACTTGCTTCTATAGGCATTCGAGATACAGCTCTCTCCTGGATATCTTCATATCTGTCTAACCATTCCTTCTCTGTCAACTTCGCTGGCAAGACATCATCGCCCCTTCCACTTTCGGTTGGTGTCCCCCAAGGCTCAGTCCTTGGCCCTCTGCTGTTCTCTCTGTATACTTCATCTCTTGGCAAACTAATCAACTCATTTGGCCTCCACTATCATTTATATGCAGATGATACCCAAATCTACCTGTCTTCTCCTGATCTCTCTCCATCTCTCATGTCCTGTATTACCAATTGCTTGTCTGCTATTTCTTCATGGATGTCACAACACTGTCTGAAACTTAATATTTCTAAAACTGAACTCATTATCTTCCCCATCTCCACTCCACGAATTCTCTATCACCATTAACAACACGACTATCTCTCCTACTAACCAGGCCCGATGCCTTGGGGTCATCCTTGACTCAAACCTCTCCTTCATCCCTCACATTCAGTCCCTCGCCAGATCCTGCCGCTTGCACCTAAAAAACATCTCTCGTATCTGCCCATTCCTCGCCGAAGAATCCACAAAAACTCTGGTTCGTTCACTTATCATTTCACGTCTTGACTACTGCAACACTCTTCTGGTTGGCACTCCACTGTCTCGACTCTCTCCTCTACAGTCTATCCTAAATGCCGCTGCTCGGCTCATCTTCCTTGCACGTCGCTCCTCTTCTGCTTCCACCCTCTGTGAAACCCTCCACTGGCTCCCAATTACCTTTAGAATTAAATTTAAGATCCTGGTACTTACATATAAGGCCATCCATAATACTGTTGCTCCATACATTTCTGACCTCATTAGCAAATACCCTCCTACTCGATCCCTGCGTTCTTCCGATGGGCTAAGGCTCTCCTCCTCAATTATCACCTCTTCCTTTTCCCGTCTACAAGATTTCACTCGAGCTGCCCCATATCTCTGGAATCTACTCCTAAGGAACCTTCAGCATTCACCCTCCCTCCCGACATTCAAGAAACATCTAAAAACCCACTTCTTCAGAGAATGCAGAAGAGCAACCACAAGAGCCACTCACAAGATGGCAGCGCCAACTGTCAAATGTCAGAGTTCACAGAGGGTCTATACAGATTGCATTCAACCATTCATTGGAGCCCAGGTCACTAAAATAAAAATAATAATAATAAATAATAAAAAATAATAACAATTTGGTAAACATTGTAAAAATAATCCTCCACTGTCACAAAAAATTATAAGCAAATCCTACAATTAGAGCTACATTTTCACAAAAATGGAAAGAGTTAATATATTGGTATTTTAAATGCCCATGGGATGCCTACTTTTTAAAAATGTATGTTTTGATGGGGTAAATTGAATTTGCCGGCTTCAAAGATGTCCCAAATATGGGACATGGGCACAGACTGACCAGATGTCCAAATGCCAAAAATGCACACATCACAAAGTTGGCCTTTTACCTCCCAAATAACCCAACAAACCCATGCATGGGGGTATCACTGTACACGAGAGATGTTACTGAACACATATTGATGTGTTTGACAGGGACCGGGCCCATACAGACGACTGTAATGACCCAAAGCGCCCAAAGATGGAATGTCAGGAGTCACTGTGCAAGAGCGGAGATGGACAGCACATGGTTCAGGACGGCTGCACTCTCCAGGGTGTTGAGCACCTAGGGTTGTGCAGCCACATACCAGGGCTCTGACATAGCAGTAGATGTCCAGTTCAAAACAAAGAGATATCCTGCCCTGGAGCAGGCATGAGACATAGCTCTACAGGCGAATGTGCAGGATGCTGCAGGCTGGGAGCAGAGAAGCTAAACAGAGTAACAGCAGAACATAGCAATCAAGTGGGAAAGAGCGAGCAAGGGGGAGAGAGCAAAGAACAGGGAGACCAGGCAAGAAACATTGCCAGACAAGACAAACATGATACTGGACACAACAAAGGACAGGGAACAAGGAACACAAGGGATGGAGTGAGGAGCCGGATCCTCAGATGATTCAGGGAAAAAAGGGCAAAAGCACATAAAAGACAGACACACAAAAATACAGGACTAGCCTAGGACTATATGATAACAATTGGAGATTTAGTCACATCTTATGGCCATAGTATGCTTAGCCCACAACTATGCCAATGTACTCCAATAGTCGGTGGGTCCTAGCGCTAAACCTTGCCTACTGAATCACTAATATGCTGAAACTAAACATTAAATCTATACACAGAGCAGAGAAGGACACACCTTTAGTCTGCAGACTGAGACAAACGGGTGGGGCACACAGTATAAAGGAAACAGGAGTTGATGCTAAGAGCAGGACTGGAATCAAAGAATCAGAAGTACAGGACAGAGCATAAGGAAATCCAGGAATGGATTACAGCAAAGGGGGAACTGTAGCGAGACAGAGGAAATGTAGCGAGACAGGGGAACTAGAGAGAAGCTGCTCCGCAGTCTGAATGGGGCCTGACAGTGTTGTTTGACAGGGACATATACCAGGAGCGGTAAATTCATACCTGAAGTAAAACGCGTGTGGGAAAAAACCCACAAGAAAATATTACGGCAAACTGTAACAAAGGCTGGTGGTAAAATGTGTGCATGGAAAAAGTTAAACTGAATTGGGCGGGTTCAAAGATATCCCAAATAGGATTTGTGGGCAGAATTTTAAACATGTCAAAATTCCAATTTGAAAAATGCACATCTCCCAAATGTGGCCTTTTACTCCTCGAACAACCATACCTGGGAACTTCTGGGCTCCGGCTTCCCTTGCGGGACGTGGTCAGGACTGCCCACTGACGTCGGCAGGTGGTCCCGTGACGTCGAGGGTGTTCCTGCTGACGTCGGGGGAATTCCCGCTGACATCGGGGGCATTCCACATCCCCGACTGGAGCAGGTTTCTTTTTTTATTTCCAAAAAAGACGGAGACCATGTATTGATTAACTTGGACACAATAACATTAAGAACAAAGACCCACTATACTTCATACCTGAATTGTTTGATCGCCTAAGTAGTTCTAAAATTAATTTGAATCGCATCACATGAGAGAAAATGGCCTTCAATATAGGCATAGGCCACGATGAATGCACAGTGATGGCCTTTTGGCCTGTGCAAAACACTTGCCGTGTTTCAATTTATCAATGACATATTAAGTAGAATTTGAAACATAGAATTTGATGGCAGATAAGATACCACTCGGTCTGCCCATTTTTCCTGATGTAAAGGGTTAAAACCCCAATCAATCTTTGATCAGGTCCTAAAGTGGGGAAAGCTTTATGTCTATCCCATGCCTATTTAAATTGACTCACTGTATTAGCTTCCACCACTTCTGCTTGGAGACTGTTCCATTTACCTACTACCCTCTGAGTAAGGTAAAATTTCCTTACGTTACATCTAAAAAAATCTTCCTGGGACATTGCCCTCCAATGTCTTATTGTTTATCTGGACGATAACCTGATACATTCACCTGACCTGGGTAAATACCAGAAACATGTTTGTGTTGTCTTCCAACTTCTCTTTGCCAGTACCATCTCTATGCTAAGCTGGAGAAGTGTCAGTCTGGAGTTTCCCAAATCTCCTTCCTGGGAAATATCATTTCTGCATCTGGATTTGAAATAGATCTGTTTAAGTTATCAGTCAATTAATAGTTGCCTCAACCTCTTGCTCTTAAGCCTATCCTACAGTTCCTGAGTTTCGCAAATTATAAAAGAGAGTCCATGTAACGGAGCTGGCTAGTCCGACCGACTGCCTCCGCTGTCTTCTGCTTCCTTAGCCTGGGACAACACACTTTCCCCGGTTCCCCAGTCACTAGCCGAGACTCAGTGTAGGGTAAAACCAAACGAAGACTGATTTCTTTCTCACACACAGAGCTGGCTATATCCAGCAAAAACACATTTACATAAAACAAAGATATTGGGACACAAACCGCCCCTTAATCTGCCTCCCAGAGACAACAGGGGCAGTAACGGGATTAACAACACAATAGGTGGGGGAGACTGATTTATACATTAAACTAAAACAATGGCGGCCTCTCCCTGGTGGCAGATCCTGGCTGTCTGCTGGAGATAATCCCCTCAGCCAGTGATGAGAAGATACTGCTGGGGGTAGCCACAGAAGTCTCTACAAACCCAGGGCCCATAGTCAATAGGGAGGAGGCTGGCAGTCAGGCTTCTCCAGTGGCCCCAGTGATGGACGCTTCCGTCACAGTCCATAAAGAACTTGTCCAGTTGTTGCAATGAATAGAAAGGGTTTGGACTATAAGCAATGGTCAGAAAAAGCCTCTGCTCCAGTTTTATTGCATCCTGATGTCTCTAAACCCTTCATAGTCAAGGGCTACATGCCATCTACTCACTGGCCCGCCACTGGGGTAGGCCTCCCACTGATGCCATGTGGCAGAATCCTATGTCCTGCCATTGGGGCTGGCCAATGTCGCATACTGCTGGAAGGGATAATCCAGCAGCTGCTTTTTCCAACGGGCTCCGCTCTTCTCCTGTCTCTGCTTTCTCCTACTACAGTGGCCGACTGCAGCCTTGCGCGCAGCCGCACCACACTCAAGATGCGGCTAGAGGTCACTCCCTTTTCACCTCTTTTAATGTACTTAAGCCTCAAAAGCTTATTATATCTGGCCCTCTGATATTTGTTATAGTGTATTCTGTTCTATTGCAATTATTACTATTAATAATTAACTATTACAATTAACTATTGTTTTTGATCTGGCTTGACCTCGTTTATTCTGTTTCTGGCCCCTGACCTTGGCTCCGATATCTCTATTACCCTGAACTCCAGCTTCCTGACCTCGGCTGATATATTGATTACCCTGAACCCCGACTGTCTATGGCTTGTCTTGACTATTCTGCGTGTGTCCCATTAGTGTTTGCCCCAGTCTTAGAGGATCATCAGAAAGTCCCAGCGCTGCTCAAATCCAAAAGGCTCTACCAGAGGGGTAACCATTTGGAGGGTGAAGAACTATTCTGAGACTGACAGGCTTTCACTTGTTGGGACCCAGTTAGGGTGACCACATTTTATTTATGTGTCAGGTCCCCACCGGGGTACTCACCACGCCGCATCCTCCTTCTTATCTACGCTGCCGATATGGCGACGCACGAAGAGGGGTCCGACATGGCAGACCCGCTCACTCCACGACGTTGACGGTGCCGTGATCTTCTTCCCGGCACTGTGATCTTTAGCACTGTGATCTTTACGTCTCATCCCTATCGGTACTTCGCTTTTGATTCACCCACGTCTCCAGCCTTGCCTATTGGGCTCCGACTACTAAACCCGACAGAATATCTGAGCCATACCATGGAGCTCGCTGAGCTGGCTGACGTACTGGATAACCTTACACGACAGGTATCCACCCTCACCCAAGCCGTCCATGACCTGCAGGCCCAAGCTGCGGCCCCTACACCTGGATTCCCACAACCACCACCGGTTGTACGGGTTGTGACCCCACTCGAGGAACTGAACCACAGGTGCCTCTACCAGAACGTTTCATGGGTGAAAGAACCAAATATCAGACTTTTATCATGGCATGTGAAGTACTGTTTGAACTGAAACCTCGGACATACCATTCTGATGCCATAAAAGTCCACACTGTGATTGCAATCCGATCTGGACCGCCACAAGAATGGGCCCACGACCTCCTACACAGCAATGATCCCTGTCTCTCGACCTGGCATTCCTTTGTTACGGTCATGTCCTCCATGTATGATGACCCGCATTTACAAGAAACCTCTCAGTCTGCTATTAGTGCTTTACGCCCGGCTCATCGACCCGTGGAAGACTACATCACCGACTTCAAATAGTATGCTGTTGACACACGCTGGAATGAACATGGATTGATCAACCAGTTTCGTTTAGGGTTGTCTAAACCCTTGAAAGACGACTTCGCTCATTTTGGAATTCCGGAATCATTGGAGTCCTTTATCCAACAAGCATTCCAGCTAGACCGACGTCTTAGGGAACGGCGCCAAGAAAAAGCCACAATACCTGCTGCACCACCGAGATATTCCTCGGCTGCTTACTCTCCTTCTGCTTCTCGTTCTCCAGTCCAGACTGAAGAACCAATGCAAATCGGTCTGGTTCAAGGAAGGCTGCCGCCACCAGCATTACAGCGCAGAAGGCAAGAAAATCTTTGTCTCTACTGCGGTAACTGTCGACGCACAGTTGAATCCTGCCCTAAAAAGGCGAGAAACAGGGGTAAGCCCGATGACCTTGCTATCATGCCATCCACTCTGACCACCATATCACCACCCTTATCTGTTCCTCTTTCCTTGCAGCGGAATAAGAACTCCTATGAATGTCAAGCTATGATCGACTCCGGGTCCAGCAGCTGTTTCCTCGATGTCCACATAGCAAATGCCTTGTCCATCTCTGTGCATGATAAAATAAATCCTTTACGCATACAAGTCGTAGATGGGTCATTTTTGCAAACGGGTCCCCTCACTAAACAAACCGCACCTATCCAAGTCTCCATAGGGGGCATACCGAACTGCTCACGTTTGATCTGGTTCCCTCACCTCTATTCCGTTATCCTTGGGATACCCTGGTTACGCCTCCATGACCCTACCATTACCTGGTCAACAGGCACCTTAACCTTCTCCTCATCCGTCTGCAACCATCATAGAAGACAACCACCAGCTGGTTTCATACACTTCATATTAGAAATTAATATGAAAAAAGGACAAGAGATCATTCTACCCAAAGCGTATGAACAATATAAAGCTGTGTTCGACAAAAAAGGGGTAGAGACCCTGCCACCACATAGACCATACGATTGTCCTATAGATCTCCTGCCTGGGGCACCCATACCATATGGCAAAATATACCCGCTGGCCGAAAACTAATTACACATTCTAAAGGAATACATCCATGAAAATCGAAAGAAAGGTTTCATCAGACCCTCTACAGCGGGAGCCGGCAAAGGATGGCAGCATATGTCCATGTGTGGATTACAGAGAGATGAATCATATCACCATCAAAAATAAATATCCTCTGCCACTTATTCCTGAACTCCTGGAACGCCTCCAAACAGCAACCGTCTACACCAAACTAGACCTTCACCAAACTAGAGATTTCGGGTCTCCTGTGCACTTAAGTGCACTCAGGTGTGAACTATGTTTTTATTATTGAAGTGAAATAAAAGCTGGATCGAACCCTTCTTTTTCTTTTTGCTCAGAGGAGCCTACAATCTGCTTCGAATGCGCCAAAACGATGAATGGAAGACTGTGTTCCGATCCCGATATGGACACTACGAATATCTAGTCATGCCTTATGGACTGTGCAATGCCCCTGCTTCCTTCCAGCATTTCCTTAACGACATCTTCAGGGACCTCCTCGATCAGTACGTAGTGGTGTATTTGGACGACATCCTCATCTTTTCCCCTGACCTACATACCCACCGTCTTCATATAACAGAGGTCTTGAAAAGGTTACAACAGCACCACTTATACGCAAAAATCGAAAAGTGCATTTTTGAAACGGATTGTGTGGAGTTTTTGGGTTTCATAATCAGACCAGGCAAGGTCGAAATGGATCCTCATAAGGTAGAGGCAATCCTCTCATGGCCGATACCACAAAATAAGAAGCAAGTATAGCGCTTTGTGGGGTTTGCCAATTTCTACCGGAAACTTCTCTGGAACTTCTCACAGACAATCCAACCATTGACTCATTTCACTAAAAAGGACGTCAACTGGTGCTGGTCATCATCAGCTCAAAAGGCGTTCAAGACCCTTAAACATCGGTTCACATGGGCTCCCATTCTCCATTTGCCAGATCCCAAGAGACCCTTCTTCCTCGAAGTGGATGCATCCAACATAGCAACCGGTGCCGTGCTATCACAAAGAGACTGCGACACAGCACTCTTACATCTAGTGGCCTTTTATTCACGCAGATTAACTGATGCCGAATCCAACTACGACGTAGGGGATAAGGAGCTACTGGCCATCAAAAGAGCCTTCGAAGAATGGAGGCATCTTCTTGAAGGTGCCAACCACCCCGTCACGGTGTATACAGACCACAAAAACCTAGAGTACCTCAGAACCGCCAAACGTCTCAATCCCCGACAAGCACGATGGGCTCTGTTTTTCTCCCGTTTCATGTCACATATCGTCCTGATTCAAAGAATCAAAAAGCAGACGCCCTCTCCAGAATGCATGCCCCAGAAGAGGCAAAAACCAAACAAGAGGAGACAATATTGCAAACACACCACTTCATGGGTGTCACGACCCACTTCTTACAGGATATCCAAAAAGCTGCTTCCTCCCTTGATCTCCCAACCTCACCAGAAGGATATCCCCTGTCACACGGAAAAATCTACGTTCCTGAAATCATACGTCCTCTCGTGCTGCAACATTGTCACGATGCCCTCACAGCAGGGCACAGCGGACAAAGAAAAACCCTCTATAACATCAAACGCCATTTCTGGTGGCCCTCTCTTATTCACGATGTTAGGGCCTATGTAAATTCCTATGCTGTTTGCAACCGTGCCAAGACCACTACCTCCAGAATGGCAGGTTTGTTACAACCCTTGCCTATTCCATCCCAACTGTGGAGCCATCTCACGGTCCATTTAATCTTGGACCTCCCAGACTCACAAGGATACAACACGACCATGGTCATGCTCGATCGGTTGACAAAAATGGCCCACTTCATCCCAACCAAAGGGCTCCCTACTGCCAAACGAACAGCCACCCTCTTCCTTGATTCCATATTCCGACTCCATGGCATACCTGAATCCATACTCTCCAATTGAGGCATGAAATTCACCCCCCGTTTCTGGAAAGCATTCTGTCACTCATTGAACATCTCCGTAGACCTCTCTACTGCTTTCCATCCACAGTCGAATGATCAAACAGAGCGAACAAACCAGACCGTGGAAACATACCTTCGTTGTTACTGTACGTACCTCCAATCCGATTGGAAAGAACTACTCACCATGGCAGAATCTGCTTACAATACCAGACGACATGACTCCACGCGTGCTTCCCCCTTTTTTCTCAACTATGGATACCAACCCAATAGCCTCCCTGACCTTCCACCGCTCACTTGT
This sequence comes from Spea multiplicata, assembly GCA_009364415.1. Classification (NCBI taxonomy): domain Eukaryota; kingdom Metazoa; phylum Chordata; class Amphibia; order Anura; family Pelobatidae; genus Spea; species Spea multiplicata. The sequence goes on from VKOC01007187.1 coordinate 11,977, forward strand.
GTTCCTGACGTAACAGAGCCTGTCTACTGTCTCGCAACCTGCAACGGGCACACGAAACGATACGTGAAAGCCAACTGTCGTATAAACAATATGCTGATCCGAAACGACAAACACCACCCGAGTACAAGATAGGCCAACAGGTGTGGTTGTCCACTAAGCATCTGAAACTATCGTGTCCATGCAGAAAATTGGGTCCCAAGTACATGGGTCCTTTCACTGTAAAGAAACTTATCTCTCCAGTGGTGGTCCGGCTAGATCTTCCTGATCAGTACAAGATACATCCTTCCTTCCACCTATCGCTCCTGAAACCGGCTGTTCCCGATCCCTATCCATCTAGGGGCGCCACGCCTCCGGCTCCGGTCATCATAACAGGGGAACCCGAATATGATGTGCAGGAGATCCTGGACTCACGTATCAGACGAAGATCCCTGGAATAACTAAACACACAGCCATTAATGTCTAAAATTTGGCAACAAATGTGAGTACACCCCTAAGTGGAAATGTCCCAATTGGGCCCTATTAGCCCTTTCCCCTCCCCGGTGTCATGTGACTCGTTAGTGTTGCAAGGTCTCAGGTGTGGATGGGGAGCAGGTGTGTTAAATTAAAGGTATTGTCAGGGTCCATCCAGCCCGTGGAGCTGCATTTCTCTGATTTTCCCTGTCTCGCCACAGTTCCCCCTTTGCTGTAATCCATTCCTGGATTTCCATATGCTCTGTTCTGTGCTTCTGATCTCTTGACTCCAGTCCTGCTCTTAGCTTCAGCTCTGTTTCCTTTATAAGGTGTGCCCCACCCGTTTGTTATTTTTGTCTCAGTCAGCAGCCTAAAGGTATTTCCTTCTCTGTTCTGTGTTTGGATTCAATGTTTAGTTTATTAGTAATTCAGTAAGCAGGCTTTAGCGCTAGGATCCACCGAATATTGGAGTACTTTGGGGTAGTGGTGGGCTAAGCATACTATGGCCATAAGATGTGACTGGATCGCTAATTGTTATCATATAGTCCTAAGCTAGTCCTGTATTTATGTGTGTCAGTCTTTTTTGTACCTTTGCCCTCTTTTCCCTGAATCATCGGAGGGTTATGGTTCCTCTCCCCATGCCCCAGTTAAGATGTCCTATACTTACTCAAAGGAGAAGCGTCCGAGGATTCTGGCTCCTCACTACAACCCCTGTGTCCCTTGTGTTTCTTGCCCTTTGTCGTGTCCTGTAACATGTATGTCTTGTCTGGCTATGTTCCTTGTTCTGCCCCCCTTGCTTGCTATGTTCTCATATTCTCACTCATTCACACAATTCATCCACACATTAACTCACACTCTCATTCATTCACACAATTCATCCACATTAATTCATACTCACTCATTCACACAATTCATCCACACATTAATTCTTTCATTCACACAATTCATCCACACTATCTACCGCCTCTCCTCCTCTTCTGACTATCTACCCTCTGCCCCTTTAAAGTTCACTTACCTTGAAGGAGTCCTGCAGTGTCTCCCACATCTGCCGCCGTGCGTGCTGCTTCACTGGTCAGCATGAAATGCCGGCACCGTGACCGAGCTAGACATATGTGGACATGTGGTCACCCTAGACCCAGTTTCCTACCCTTCAGCAGCATCTCCTCTGGAACGGTGAGCATGACATGATGCCTATGAAATTGGCATGGGGCAGTCCTGTCCCAGCAGAAATAATTTCGTAGCAGACTCTTTCTCCTTCAGAAGCAAATTAAGACCTCAACAATCTTGAACATGGGTATCATTCTGACTTCTCAAGAGTGGTAGCATTTGGAGTACCTCAGCAAGTTTAAAAGGTTAAATTCTAAACAAGCCCGGTGGTCCTTGTTTCTTTCCAGTATTAATTTCATTATTTCATATTGCACCTGGTTCTAAGGATCTAAAAGCCGATGCCTTATGTAGATAATTCATCACTGACACCAGTGATTCACCATGAATCACTGCAATCGGGATGTAAAACGACAGACCAGTGGTTTGAATCACTGGTCTGACAAACACGCCCCCTGAGCCAGATGCAAATCTGGAGAGGGGTGATCCAGGATGTCTCGTCAGAGAGTCCAAAAGGGGGCTGTGATTACATGGAGTTGGGGTTGATGGGGTGGGTTGATCCTGGTTGGCTTGGTAGTTTAGGCAGACCAGGGTTTTTTTTAAAAACATTATGTGAAAACCATAGTGGTCACATCCTAAAAAAATGACACACTCAGTGACACAACTAAGCCCAAGCTCTTCCTAACTGTCACTTTGATCTTGTATCAGAGAGAGAGAGAGGAGGCTTTGTATGTTACCGAGCGATTATTCTTACAGTTATCTCTTTATTTCATTGCTTTTTTTCATTTATTTTCTTTGATTTTTTTTGTTTAATGTACAAAAAAATAAAATGTTAGTAGTAGTTTAGGTACCCTTTCCTCAAACATCGTGTTAGAACATGTTTGCGTTTGTTGATTTTAGTCTTTTTGATAATGAAGAAGCAGTATACTGCTGAAGAGGCTTATGCCATGTTGGCATCTGCTTCTGATTGTAGTGTGACTGACACTGCAATGTCAGTGTCACAGTTCCTCTTGCTGCTGAGCCAGCGGCAAAGAGGAGACGTACCTCTCGCCCTTCACCTTCCCCAGCTGCTGGTGATGGTATTCCAAACCAAACCTCACCAGCAATGTTCCCTCTAATTTTTCTTAGATAGTGTGAAATTCTCACTGCATAACTAAATTATGAGCGAATCACAAGCGGAGGCTCCAGGCCGCATAAAGGATAAAAAAAAATTGGGGAAAACTATTCTGCGCAGGGGCGTACCTAGAGTATTTGGCACCTGGGGCGGATCCTGTATGTGGGACCCCCACACACACACACTTTAAAACTGCATTGCTTCTATCATTAGGCAAACATTGACAGGGGTACAGCATAAATGTTATCATTATTTACTAAGGCAGACATTGACGGTGGTACAACATAACACCTATCGCTATATACAGAGGCAGACATTGACGGTGTTACAGCATAACTGCTATCATTACATACTGAGGCAAACATTGACATGGTACAGCATAACTGCTATCATTATATACTGAGGCAAACACTAACAGTGGTACAGCAGAACATCTATCACTATATACTGAGGCACGCACTGACGGTAGTACAGCATAACACCTATCACTATATACAGAGGCACACAATGGCCGTGGTACAACATAACACCTATCACTATACATTGAGCCAGACATCGACAATAACAGCAATCACACTCCTATCATGCCCAGGTTCTAGCATGTACTGGTTGCTTAGGCATGATAGGAGTGGGATTGCTGTTAGCAATCATATATATATATTAATATTGTTATCAATTTTTTCTGTCCAATTTTGGTGTGTTACTTACTTTTAATAAAGGTGTGGTGAACAAAAAAATATATAAACAGCAATCTCACTCCTATCATGCCCAGACAGCCAGTACATGCTGGAACCTGAGCATGATAGGAATATGATTACAGGCTCCCTATGCCATGATATCCCCCACACATTTACACATCCATGCTATCACACACACACAAACTCATTCACAAACATTCAGTTTAAACTACAGCATAACACCCATCACTTTCACACACTTACTAATTCACTCTCACAGAATGTTTTCCTACCTTTTCTCTGTCACTGTCACTTTTCCTCCTCTTCGTTCTTCCTCTTCTGTGTCCTCTTCTTCCAGTGCAGTGGAGGCGGTGGGCGTGGCTTCAGTGCTGTGCGCCGGGATATGACATCAAATGCTTAGGACCCCTAAATGTGACATTTATGCCCCTCACGCTACAGGGTTTGTCACATAGCCCATACATATATTATGATGATCTCCTTAGGAGTTTCTTTATCCCACACCGGTACTTGTAGATAAAGAAGGTAGGCAGCAGAGGTGAGTAGATGAAAACAATAATTTTAATGTATAAAAGAAAGGCAAACTTTCATCCACTAACTCCTCCTCCCAATATCATCAACACACGCTACGCGTTTCGCTTATCGCTTTATCTGGTGTCCCTACAGGCACTCCAAGCCTTGTTTTCATGCTTTAAAACTATAGCTTTCTTTGCTCAGAAAGTGTTAGTGTAATGCCTCAACACCTACAAAAATGTAGGGGCCCCGTATGATCGCACCTAGGAGCAGTCGTATTCACCATACTGAAAATATATGCCTTTAAATTATGGCAATGCATTGCAGTTAAAAGAAGTAATTAGGAGGCAATCATGCTGCCTATCCCAAGATGGTGGCACCCATTCAAAATAAAATGTAGAAATAGTTGATAAGTGATAAAATTTAAAAAATAAATACCCCAGTGATGTCACCATGATCAAAGTTCAACACTGAAAAATATGCACCTCCCAAAAGTGGCCCTTTGACCCCCAAATACCCTGGTAAACTTATGCATGGGCAGACACATATTGGGGTGTTCATAAGCTGTGACAAATGCTAGGAGCTATACATTGATACCTGAATTACAAGGTGTGTTAAAAAACTACTACAAATTCTGACAAAGGCTGGTAGCAGAATTAGTACAAAGAAAGAGTTAAAATTAGACGGTGGTGAAAAGTTTGTGTTTGTTTTCCTGACACACAGCATCAGTTGCTGCGCGCACCGCTCCCTTGATTTTTTTTAAGACGGTTAGAGGGAGATCCTTGATCTCCCCAACCGAGCTTGCTCCTCTAGCGGTGGACATTACTGTCCGTCTCTGGAGGGGTGCCGTGCGCACAGCCAGTAGCGGTGATTTGGTACGCTACTGGTTGTGCACACAATTTTTGTTCGTGTGCGCTCCCTCTGAAAGCTGTGTGC
>VKOC01007188.1:0-26364 GCA_009364415.1 Spea multiplicata
TATTATGTATTATTATATTATTTTGTTTAAACTCGGAAAAGATTTCCGTTGCAAAAAAGTGTGATAAAAGCAATTCAAAAACACTGCTTATATGTCTTCACGTAACATATTATACTTGGACCTATTTTAAAGCATTTGTTTTTAGTTTTAATAACAGCCTCGGTGGGCTGATCTAAACTTCATTATTCATTACAATTACATCGGACGTTAAAGGAAGCTGTCGCGATCTCCCTGGATATCAGCGTAATGCTCTTTCATTCAACCACCCTTCTTATGTTACTTAGAAGTTTGCCAGGTTATCGGATAAGAACCGACATTGAATATTCTCTTTGTTTCTTTCACATGTGGCAGACTCACAGGTTGGAAAGCAAAAAGCACAATTCTTGTAAAATATTAAACACAAAAAAAATGCTAAAAAAACAAACAAACAAATCTTTTGACACAAGAAGAAAGAGCCAAAAGAATTGTTTGTCAAAACAGCCTCATCCTAAAGTAGGGCTCTGTGGAGGACTCTAATGGTGATGGTGGATGAATGCTGCTCATTCTCCTCCATAGCGGAGGTAGCCAAATCCTAATGCTTCCATGAAACCGGACATGGCCAGGCCCGGTCTGAGCATCTGGCACACATACTCACCCGATATGCATAAAAACATAGCGTGTGGCCGCACATATCCAGCGGTCGGCCGCTGTTACGTCAATAGGAGGCTACTAGTCTCAAAGTGCCAGGGCCTCCTGTCATCTCCAGTCTGGCGCTGGGATTAGCGGACCCTTCATCGACTTTTTAGTCCCTCAGGTCCTTGAGTATGGTATCTGAGCTCCTCAACCAATGCTGTTGGGTCTTTTTTGGATGATCCTGCGCGTGGCTCATCCACATCTATGTTAAGCATTTAATTCATCGTCTAGTGATCAAAGGTTTCTAAAATATACAGTCTGGGAAAACATAACATGGTAGGGACTTGTCCCCCACTAAGAACTTTTCCCTATTAACCTTCAGAGATGGTGACGTGATCAGGGGCAATTGTGTGAAGGTAAAGCTAAGATATTAGATGTACTCAAAGTAAAGGAAAATTGAATCAAAATAAAATCAAATAAGGAAGAGAAGGGGTTAAGCAATAGGAGGGTATGAAAATGAGGAAACAGAGAGACTTATTACTTCGATCTTGGATCCCCCACCACCACCGCTACCACCAAGTGTGCTAATAACAGGACCCACAGCATAATAACGATGTAGCTTTGTGAAATTATCTCGTGAGGACAAAATCCAAGCGCAGAAAACAGAAATTTAATGAAGATAATGAGGTAGAGGTCACTTTGTCTGTAAAAGGTCTCGTTTCTCTACAGTAAAAGAGTCAGAAGAATTTTCTGTTTCGACAAAATCCTAAGATCTCTCTCTCTCTTGTAGAACACAAGCTTATCAAGGCTTCCTTTAACCCAGCAAAGGTTAATTTGGTTTGAAATTAAAAACAATTTGAGGCTCAAATTAAAAATGGTAAAACTCAGAGTCCAATCTACTCATAAGGCTAAATATGTTTTTTAGTTGCATTTTTTACCAATTTATCCCCGTGAGAACCCGAGTCTAATGAGAGGACAGTGGCTGCATGGAACGCGACGGAGTCTTAGCACAGACGTCTCCGATCTTAGAACATGGGATGTGGACCGTCTTTGTAATTCACTCTAAATAAAGCAGAAACAATGTTTTCAGCTATGGAATTTACTAAGATACATACACACAATGTCTACAAGAAGTCTTTGTCATGCTAATGTTGTGTTGGTGAATTAATGATGTCAAGGAACAGGTACAGAGATGGGTTAGAACCTCAGAAAACGCAACCCAACAATGGCGAGATTGAGCGGCCAAAAAAACACTTTTCCGTATGGTGGTATTCTGAGACCGATACAAGCCTCAGAAGGATCAAGAAAGAAACGTTTACACATTGGAATAAAGCATTGAGAGGTCCGCCAACGCTACATGGAGAGTCACCTTTGACATTCATAATCTTCCCAGTAATATCTTTTTCCCTGAAACCCTGCAGAGACTTATACAGTATAATGATAATAATAATAAGATAAATATAATAATATAGAAAGCAAAAGTAGAGCTTTTTCTACCTTTTAATCTTCTGCTGGAGATCAATGTAATTTGCAGAAAAGCAAGACATTTTCGAATTTCTATAAATACTAAAAATATATTTTATAGTATGACATCTCATTTCATCTCCTCTCTCGTTCCAGGTCACAAAGTTCCCTCTGAGCCGACGTTGCTTACATTTTATAGAAGTAAAAAAAATGAGCAAGAAACCCTCCATGAACACATCTCCCGGTGAGGACCAAGAACATGGGCGGACCTGTGGTGGCCAAAGAAAAGACGAATAAGGTTATGCATGGGATTCCATTTCTAGATAACAAAGTTAGGTTTGTCTTTTTGTTTGATGGAAGAGTCATCTGGTCCACCTTCTATGCCCATTTTTGCTGCCGTAGGCTTTTAAACCTCACTTGTGATCGACCAAGACCAAGGACTGGTTTCCATCAGGAAAACGGGCAGACTAGATGGGTGGAATGGGCCTGATCTGCTGGAAAATTCTGTCTATCTCAAGTAACCTTAAACTTCCTTTACTGGATTAACCTCTACGACTTCTACTGGAAGACCATTCCATTTATTGACCATCTTCAAAGTGAAAAAATGAAATACCTTCTAAATATACATAGAGCACAGGGCTCCATCGATCTTATTTTATTCTCGTTTTTTTCAATCTATCCAGAAAACTGTACCCTGGCTCCCTAATCTATGTGAGATGATTGATTCAACCAATTGTTAAAAGAAATCCTGAGGGAACTGGCTACACTCCATGTGGCCATTCCGCTGATATAGTTGGAAAACATTTCCATGTCTACATGGTCCTCTTCAGTAACTCGTGGTCGATGTATGTCTAGGTTGCCTGAACAAGGGGTCATTGACTCTACTACCCACTTTATTCTTGAAGAGAACCTCTTTAGCCTCTGATATAATGAGCCGGAAACCAGCACATTTAACTCATATGGCATCTTTAGTCTAGATACGAGAAATTCCAGAATCAGCCCAAACCGGCTCCTTCTTTCCTCAATGTAATGAAACAACAAGTCTCACGACTTTCCCTCCCCAACACCGTGTGCTCGTATTGACTGGTTGAGAGACGAAAATGAGAAATCAATAGCTGTCAAATGCTTAAGTATTTGGGATATTTGTTCAGGAACTGAATAGTCCTGTTTGTGTTGATGTAGGCATTGCCCCCAGGCGCTCCGTGACCTGATTATACAGAGCTTAGTTCAGCGATATTGATAAGCGACAAAGGGAACTTGGGGCCGTGTTTGCCTGGATTAATATGAACATAAAGAGCGAACACTTTGTAGCTGTGGGAGGCTGTTCTCAACTTGACAGAAAGCCAATTATCATGCAGTCAGGGAACAGCAGGCGGCGTTATAACTGCTGGGACCTAGAGCTCGCAATCCATTTATAAGGGTTAAAAAATGGAGCGGTTGAGAAAGAGAGGGCAAAGAAGTTAAAACGAGCTAACTTATGGGATAATAAAGTCTATTCCTTAACAACTGCCTGCAATTTTTTAAGGCTTTACTTTGCACAAATTCTAAACAGGCCCAAACAGGAAGTTTCTGTTAGACTCAACAGGAAGTAACCAGCGCAAAGTAACGGTCTAGGATAAAAAGCAACAATATGGTTCCACCTGAATCCTCACTAACTACGGGGCACAAAAAATTTGCTATCACTGAAGTTATCATTTAGTCTTTTTATTTAGTTATATACTTTTAAATTGATGTTACAGCGGTGTCGCCTGGTTTTGTACCAAGAATAAATGCCGCTGTTATTCAAATTTATGCGTAACTGACTCCAGAATCCTTGCCCGAAGCAATTGCGTTTAAAGAGAAGTTTTCATTAAATAAATAAAAATAAATGTTTTGCGGGGTTTAAACAAACCAGCGTTTTCTCCTTGAGGTTTCATAATTGAATTAGCATTTTTAATAGACAGATTAATACAAAATTATGAATGTTCTTCGGTTGTTATTGCCGTTTTCCAGCGACCAAGCAATTAATGTTACTTCTATCTTTTAGGAGAAAACGCGGTCCTACAAATCGGGATAAGGGAAGCAGAACGTCAACAATTGCCGCGTGAAGAAAAATGGGAGGCCATTTTAGGTGGGGTCTAAGCCACAACCTTCCATAGCTTCCCAGGGTCCACCCTGCCTTCTTTTACTGCTTCTCCACATTGACTGTCAAGAGTTGAGGGACTAACAAGATAACCACGACACTAATTAAATATTTTACAACGTCTCATCCTACAAAATTGAGAACCTGCCCATTCACCCCAAGTCAACCAATTTCTCCCTGATACACCAAGAATCTTCCCATTCGTCTTAAGTTTGAATTAGAATCCTTGAGGTTTTTCTATACAAACATCCAGTCTCTTTAGTGTTGTTGGGAAGAACTATAATAAAAGGGGTCTTAGACCCCTAGGTCTGCGAGACGTTATCATCTCTGATGCTGGGATTTTTTAAGGGAAGACCAAGTCCACCATAATACGAAAAGGGCCACAAATTCTTCGACCTCGTCCTATGTTTCTTCTGAGTGGTTTTTATCGTAAAAGTCCTGGAATTTCATGTCTGCATCTATAAAGCACCATAAATAATTTTTTTATGACTCGAAAATGAGGTTACTGGGGAGCAAGACTATATAAATGGAAGTGCTACATTAACAAAGTCAGGGGCAATTGTAAATACAATGACCAGGTCCTACAAGGTCATTTGGACCAAGTATTTCTCGAAACATCTTCTGTTAACCCTCTTTGATCTGGAAAAAAAGGTAAAGCCTCCTATCTCGCCATTCATCGCTTTACCGACGGGAAACCAATCTAGCAGATAATCACCAATTCCTATGAAAATGAGAAAATATACCGCACTGTCGTATGAAAGCATTAGAAAAAAATAACCAGAACATTAGGTACTTAAAAAAAAGATACATTCGGGAGAGACCAGGATATTGTAATATATGTCCACAGACACTCAGACAAAATAATGAGATTACGTTGACTCTAACCACTTCAGATATAATGAGCATCTACCTCCGCATGGCCCTCATCCCAGCACTCGGGTTGGCGGGGGGACTTAATCTGTTTCCCTAATGAGAGGTATGTGAGTTTCTGTATACGTAATGATTATCTCTCTCGTTACAATATAACACCGGGAGACAGAACTAATCATTGTCTACTTGGGAGACGCAGGAATACATCCTTGACAAATCCGTTGCCCCCCCCCCCAAAAAAAAATCACCGAAATAAAAGAAAAATAATTTAGAAGAAGTTTTAATATTTTAAGCCCTATTTTCAGATTCTGGAACATTCTAAAATCGTTGGATGAATTTATTCAGTCGTACTGAATGGCCTTACTCAGCAATAGAAAGAACGTTCCGCACAACCTCGCCCGTAACCCCCAAATGTAGACGCCGGGAAGAAGTTGCCGTCGGACGATAGCGAGCATTATTCTCTATCCAGTCTGCAGGCCTGACAGATAGTCGCTCCGTCAGTAACCAGGGAATTACTGACCTTTTGTTCAATGCTCATTGGAATTTAAGATATTTATAGCTTCAAACTCATTTCGAACCTCATCACATTTTGTACTAAAATCCTATTTTTTTTTTTATTTTTTTTTTTTAGCGGTAAGAAAAAGACAAGTTCTGTAAAAAAAATTTTTTTACTTTGTTTACACTCGTCCCCCGAAACGAAATTAATTTTTAATTATTTATCTCCGGTGTCTGTTTTGTTGTCGAAAAAAAAAAATGTGAGACAGAAAAAAAAAAAAAGGGATTTTTCTCTGCGATAAACCTTTTGTCTGGGTTTGCAGTTTTGCTCGGAAGCCCATGTGTTTTCCAGAGTCCAAATGTGTGAAATTGCAGGCCAAGCGCTGGAGAAAAAATGTTATTATACCGTGTTCCAAAAAGCGCCAGTCCGAGGGCATGCGGAGATTAACCCCAGGACCACCCAGTGTGACGGGGAAGCCCTGAAGAAATATACACTATGCAGGACCAACGCAGGACTTCTTACAGGAGGAACGCGTCGGGGATGGCCCGAATCATGAAATTTGTGAATTTCGAAAGTTTACACTTTACCCTCAAACCTCCCTATTTGCTGAATAAATGTAATTTTCACTTGTAACTTTGCAGTTTAACCACTTACAGTACAGAATCCCAAGCGATGCTCTCGGCTCGGACAGAAGCAGATTGGTTATGACGGCAAAGCTTTACCGACGGAATAGCTCTTCCAAAGAACGGCTGCGTTCTCAGAAACGTTAGCATTCCCTGTATCCCATTAAAGTAATTGAATCCGATACAAATCTGTAAAATTGCAGACGGGAATATCCTTAAACTGCGGTCTAATCATCGGTCTTCTCCGGGGCGGACTGTTCACGATGCATATTTCATACTTAGAGCGCAGCAGAACTGAAATACGGGCAAAATGTATCAAGACGCTAAACACCCGAAAAATCTAAAAAATGTATTACAAAAAATGTGTTACAAAGTGCTGACCGAGTGAAACTATAACAGTTAATTATGACACCGTGAAGGATTTTTTTGGGGGGGAAAATTTTGAAAGTATTTTTTTCCTATGAATATTTATATTAAAAAAATAAATAAATAAGCTGAATAAATTTCAAACCGAAACATAAAAATAACTTAAATCATCCTTTTTTTTTAATTTTTGGCCTTATTTAAGGAGGTTTAAGTTTTGTCCTGACATTTTCGTATAGTTCTAAAGTTACGCAATTGTTAGCAATCGACGTCGTAGGAGTTACTTAGTATCCTCTACCCTCCGCGGGTAAGGTTCAACGGTGCGTACAAAGCATGTATCAATACCCGCCGGGCCGTGGGGTGAGGACCTGGGTCCCCAAGGTGCCCCGAAGACACAGAGATGTTAAGAGACGGTGTTTACCGTAGAAGGCACAAGTCGAGCAGTCGGGGTGAGGAGACAAAGGTAGCCCATGGCAGCCATTTAAGGCCATTAGTATAATCAGAGGCTACAAGGTCCTCCATATTTGAAATAATGTTGACCCTTTGCTATCCAACCATTAACAGGAGAGCAATAAAACTTTTAACCAATCACGTGGCTGGAATTGAATCACAGAATTAAAGGCGTACTTTTTGAGAAGGCTCAGAAGATCTTCTCGTCATTATTTTTTAACCCAAGTTTTATTAAACAACTATTATTGTAATATAGGCGTATTTAATCCTTCATAATAGATTATAATGCTTTTTTTTTTTAAAGTTTCTTTTTCTTTGTTGTAGGAACTTTGAATTTCACAAAATCAGGTTCATTTTTACTAAAAAAATCTATTTTGTAAAACAGATTTAACATTTCCAGAAGGCATCACCATAAAGCATAAAAAAATCTGCGATTCTCATGTTTTTTTTTGCTTTATGGAGATTACGGGTAGATGAGGGTACCTATGATCTTATTTCGTTTTTGATTGCTTTAATTGATTTTTCTGCTCATGTTTTTGGGAATATATTAAACCATTTAGTATCATTTTGACTATTATGGAGTGAATAAATGAATCATGAATTCTCTATTCTAATTACAGTTTCTAGTACATAGGTACTTGAGATTATAATTCTAATTTATAAATATTGACAAATAAAACAAGATATTGTTCTCATAACCTGCATTAGACTTTATAGTATGTATAGTGCGAGCGGCTCGACGAGAGGTCAATAAAATATCGAGCTAGAACTTGCAGGCAGAATAGAAAGTAGCGATAGAAAAGAGTGCAGAAAGAGAGAGCAGAAGCGAAAGAGGATAGAAAAAGGCGAAGGGGGCTTCAAAAACAAGAAAAAATACTAAAATAAGTAACTAAATATCCACCTTGATTGCATGCAACCAGTGGGAGATAGACTGTCAGCAATGGTTGTCTCCCATAGGCTGGCCAGAGTTCTAATTTAGAACACTGATATGCACTCATGGAACGTTCTCCAGGAAGGAAGCCCCTCTACAGGAAGTGACTTTGTGAGGGGGTAGAGACGCATGAGGGTGGGGCTAGCCATTTAAGGGCATGTGATGGGTGGGGCTAGTCACCGACGAGGCCAGGGCTAGCCCCAGATAACATTTAATTGGCTGGGGAAGAAGAGCTTCACCCGGAGACTCTGGGTCAAACCTAGAGATTTCTCAGGTATGAACATTATTCTGATAGAACACCACATAATATGATTCCTTACTTATTTATTATAGGTCTTTAAAACATCACTTTCTCCTAAAATGGACTTTACATTTGGGAAATACTTTAATCTTTCAGGGTAGGCGCTACGGAATCGGCTGGCGCTATACAGATACATGTAACGAGTAACATGCTGTCAGACGGGTCTGAAAACATTTTTTAATGGCGTGGAGGCTGAATTCTTATTATTTCAGGAGCTAAAGCGTTACACTTCACATTACCGCAAAGGAGGCAGATGTCATGCAGAGAGACGAGCTTTTTGATTCTAAGTTTCAACAGATTGTGGAAATCTCTTGCAGTTTGCGAATTTCCGAGACAAAAGTAAAAAATCGAAGTTGTCGCGTAGTAAATGAGGTGTGTGGGTGTGAAGCGGATAACTCAGGAAACTGGTATTTCTTAAATCTATTCCACATAATGAGAAGCGGCCGCCGAAGGAATTCTGCAAACATTTTGGTGTTAATGTCAGTGCGGTCAGTGTGTCTTAGCCACGATCTTGCAGTAAATGTGTCAGGGTACGGCTGAGGGGGTGTTGAAAAAAAAAACCCAGAATGAAATCGCAGCTGACGGCAGAGATAGGATTTCGATTCCTTTTTTTTTTTAAAATACCTTAGTCTAGTTATTTAGGGGAGATCGCATGGGCAGCCACTGGCTGTTACGCTGCGGGAAGCTATAATGTATGACAAGAAGTCTCAGACCTGGCGGCGAGTCTGGGAGAAATGATGGCGTGGTGGTGATGGATATGAGGAGCCTTGAGACATTTCCACCTCTTCCTTGACATCTCAAAAACAAGGAAACTATTGCTATAGATGTCTGCTAAACACACAAACCCACCTACACCGGCATGTAGGGCAAGAGGCGATGTCCTCACCCACCGCCCTCCTGGATCTCTGTATCTTATAGAATATATTATCCTAAGTGTAGCGGCTGTAAAAAGCCGTGTCTTCCAACATCTAAACTCAATGTCGGGATATCTAGGCAGTAGGCATGGGTCACCGCAGAAGATTACCCGATTACACTTCTTCGTACCCCAAATGTCTCCCATCCAACTGACCGCCATTCCTCTAGATGGTGCAACAGCTGAAGAACTGGTCTACCCAACCGTTGATGACTTACACCAGTTACCTGTCACCAATCTGGATATACTACTTTTCCCTCAACCCCCAGCCAGATGTTACTATTTTCCCAATTTTTCCCCTTAAAGACGTTGACACAAAAGTATTTGAACCATGAACGATTTCACCAAAGTCCAGCATTGCCCCAAGAGGCATATCTGGGTACTTTGATGTCCGAGTCCCCTGGTGGGTGTCTTTAATTTCAAAATGAACATCCCTGACATATAGCGGGTCACTCGTCGGGCTGCATCCTGGGCTCTGGAGAAATATTTCTTTTGGATTCTTCATCACGCTCTCCGAACGGCCTTCCCTTGATAGGCTCATTAGTATCGCAGCCGATGCTGGTATGATGGCTGTCTGCGGCGTCCGTGCCCAGTGGGCATACACAGCCGAGCAAACTCCTATCTTAACATTCGTAAGATGCTCTTTTTAACTTAATGTTCTCTAGAAGAAAAAGGAACTCTATGCTCCCTGGATACCAACGATCATTATGCCCCCATGTTAGAGCTGAACAAAACAAAACTCTAATTGTGTAAATTAAATTATTACCCGAGACTAGAATTAATCATCTGTTTGAAGAAATGCGCTCCGAGCTTTAATCAGAAATCACAAGGATTGTGCTGAGGGTTTCTGACTCTAAATGTATCTATTCCAGGTTAATTAGAAGTTTTGATGGATTTAGCTTCTTCTTTTTACACCGTTTTATGTGTTTATTTAGCAGGTTTGGGTTTTTTTTTCTCACGGAGGGTAAATATTTCAGCACCTTTCTCATTTCGACATCCCTGAAAACATTTAAGCATCAACAAAATTCTAGAGCTCGGCTTTCAGACGCGTTGCGAAAATAAAGGGGGGGCAGGTAGCTCCTCCCACTCGTATACTGTTTTGGTCATATGCCACCCTTTTTTTTTCATGCTCCACCCACTTTCGCCTATGGCTGGTCTGCAAAGCCTTATAAAAAAAATATATATATTCTGTATTAAAAGTATTTGCTTCGTAATTGTGGTCGGTCCTCTAGAAAATATCCAGAACGATGTGAGGTCTCAACGAGTTTGTTATTTTACAAAAATAGACTGATTTCCCCTCGAAATAAAATCAATTTAATTAATGCAACATTTAGTCATTTAATACCATTCAAAGGTTGAGGTTCGAGGTTGAGAAAAACATTTTTTTTTTTATTAAATGACTAAATGATGGATTAATTAAATTGATTTTATTTCGAGCAGAATCTGTTACAAGGTACCAGAATAATTTGCGGATATTGACAATAGTTATGTAGCCCGAAGGTCCGGTTGCAGAACAGATTGACAGCCTGGTTCCTTATGTGGTCAGTACAAGCGGGTGAATATTTTAAAAAAAAGGAAAATAAAATAATTTCCCACCCTATGGAAACTTTCACGCAAAAAAAATATGATACATTCTAAGTCAAATCTAGGCTAATTTAAAAAACTAAACATAAAAAGAGCAAAAATAAAATAAAAATATATTAAAAAATACATAAAGTTGGCTGATCAGAAGGGTAATCTGTTGTCCATCATTAAATTAATTCCCATTATGTCCATTCGCTACATTATAGTTACAGGAATGCCATGTGACAAAGGCCAGATAATGAGATGACCTCGGCCCTTTAAGGCCAGTGGCCACCTAATGACCTGGGTGCGGCCGATGGCTGGATTGGCAGATCAGACGCATGTGGAAAGTTGGCGAACGGCCACCCACCGGGCATTTGCCCATCTGACATGGGCCATGATGTCAACGAGCAGATACTCTGTGTCAGCAGGTGTTGGCACCTCCATGGAAGGTCATGAAGTATCTGCAAAGTCTTCAATCGGTTTCACTTTTTAGCTCAGTTTTAGTGATGAGTTGAGGAACAAATGCATTGGTTGCACTAAACTTAAGAACCCAAGACCATATTGAGTCAATATAATTGAGTGTCTTTAAGGAGAAGTTCTTCTGAAACAGGAATGATGCTATTTTTGCCATGAATGCATAATATTGGTGTTCCAAGTGATCTGGAGAGTTTTTTTTTTTAAAAGATAATTTTCTCAAAGCGCTCTGATGTGTTTTTATTACATGTCTTGTCTTCTAAATCCACATTAATCTATTCAAAGAAAGGCTGAGATTTAAATCCGAATAAGGAGGGCGTTTCATGCGTAGCGATGGATTTAATCAGAACCCCTGCATATCTCTTAGATACAGTGATAAAATTAAAATACATTAATGAAAAGTAATATTAAAAACTCGATAGGCGATATTTCTCACCGTTCATAAAATAATACGTCTGTGATATCCCAGGATAATCTCTCTGTAGCCCAATGTTGAAGGAAGATACAAAATTGTGACTCAAAGTTCCACCGCAAAAGCAAATATATTTTGGAATCCCAGCTCAATGGGTCAAGAAATAATCATCACAGCGGCCATTTATCTATTATTCCATTCAATTACACGAAACCAACAGATATAACTACTGAGAAATACATATGGTGGTCATTTTTATAGGAATTGGTGGGCCAGCCAACGTCAGCCTTTGGGTCATCTTGTTGCAATGGCTGGAAGAGTCCATTTTTGTAGACATGGGTCAAGGTGTCTTGGAGCAAGAACAGCACGAGGAAGACACGCTAAAAGGGGAAGGAGTCCTTTCCGACGAGCTGAGCTCAAGCAGGTCATTGCATGGTATGTGTGTGTCTTCTTGGCAAAGGTGGAAGGTTTCCAAAGAGGAAGCCCAGGCTGGTCTTCTGGTGCTTCAGGCAAATGGCAAGTGGGCCACTGACCGATACCACCTCATACTCAACAAATCTGCTGCTCCCAAGGCAGAATGGTATCCTCCAGTGTCCTTTGGTGGCCACTGGCCTTAAAGTGCCAAAGCCGCTTAGGCATCTCCAGTCCAGCCTTGCCTTTATCTTATATGGAGACGATCTTATATCTGAATGGAAGCTATTTGGAAACTGAACTGATTCTAATTTCAGTGGTTGGGTGATGGTTGGGTCATTAACCCCTTAATGACAAAGCTTAGGGACCGCCCATTGTCCTTAAGGGGTTATAAGTCGATTACTCTTACAGTAGGCTGAATGCGCTTGACATTTTCAAAACCTATCCAACAATTTTTGCCCATCGGTTTGACCCTTTTTTTGGACGTCCGACATGATAATCTATCGACTGTTCGACTGTTAGATTCAAAGCGCGAGCTCCACAATCGGAAACCCGCGTTTTCTAGGCCTCGCTCCTTTTATTATATTATGAATTCCAGCAGTATAAAAGAGTTCATTGAAATAAAAATTTAAGACTCTTATAACGACTGTAAATTCTAAATAAAATTAGCAAAAAAAAAAAAAAACGGAGACACGGAGAGGCTTATTCATATTTACACAAGAGCAAATAAGTGGAAATTTGACTTTAATGCTGATTAAAGAATTCTAAGGCTGGCAATTACACTTATAATTTGTTTAAACAAAACATTTTTTTCTCCGCTCTGCGGGAGTGGGGCATTAATAAATGATTTCTGATGTTTTTTTATACATTCCCTGTATACAAAACTCCCTTCGTTCTGCTCTCATCTCGTACGATATGCAAATAAAGAAGAGATGGATTGTAATGGTATTTCAACGGAATGGTTTGTTCGCTAATGGGCAGATGAAACATTTTCCTTAAACCAGATATTTTCTTAATAGGGATTTAATGAGGTTTATGACCAGAGGCTGCATAAAACCATGGTAATAAATTCTAGAATATAATTTCGCTCTAAATCTTCCGGCTGGCGTCCGCATCGATCTGAAAACCGACACAGCGGGGATCCCGGAGATCGGAGGATCGCGGGGATAGCGGAAAAGGGGGGGTCCCCTAAATAACCCCCAAATCCCTGTTTCTGTCGACCGTTTGTAAGCCATATGCGGTATTCGGCTAGGTCGACCTTTTTGGTGTTTTATTAGCAAAAATCTCCAAGTTTTAATCAACTAGTCATCTCGGATTTGTATTATTAATACCTAAAATTCTTTAAAAAGTTACTTTAAATTAGAATTGTGCAAATAGACGGAAAATCATTGGGAAAATGTTTTGTGTTTTTGGCCAATTCGTTTTCGGACAACAAATTTAGTTTTCTTGCCCTTTTCGGTTCGGGTGAAATCCGGAGGCATTTTTTCATTCGGAAATTAAATTCGTTGTCGCTCGTCCTCACTCATTATCATATTTGCAAGATAAAAATCATCAGGAAAGACTGAAAGGGATCCCAATATCTGGGGCTTGAGGGAGAGGAGAGAGAGAGAGCGGATGGGAGAGAGACATTTAAATACATAAAAGGATTTAACAAAGGACAGGAGGAAAGTTTAGACCAGAATCTAACACTACAGGGTCAGAAGCTGGGATGGAATAACAGAAGGTTTACTTTACTGAGAGGGTGGTAGATAAGTGGAACAGCCTCCCAGCAGAGGTGGTAGAGGGTAATACAGTGAGGGTATTAAACATGCATGGGATAGACATACGGCTCCTGAATCTAAGACGAGACCAACGACTGGTTAAGGCTTTATAGCAGGAAAAACTGGCAGACTAGACGGGCCGAGAGGGTCTTATTCTATGTTTTGGGGACAGTGAATCGAGTTCATCAAACAAAATGGGTTTTGGGATACTAAAAACTTAATTCCATCACGCTTTGGGTCGGTGGGGTGCATCTGTCTGGCTGTCTCCGTGTAACGTTCTTGCCAACAAAGCCCATAACTAAGATATAATGTGTCTTCTGCTTGTGACGCAGATAAATTGTATCTTCTGCTTGATGCGATATAACTTGATATCTTTGGCCTCTGAGGTCCATCTCTTCCTCGTGATTAATTATACTTTGACATTGTTAATTATCGCGGGATGAGAATGGTCTCGTTCTTGAGATGGTCCCCCCCCCCCAAAAAAAATACTTTCCGTTTCTAATACAAAACTGGGAAATCATTTGCAGATTTTGCATCTCCACGTCCCGTTCATCTAATTATTTTGTCGTTAGCCTCTCGAAGCCGGAGAGTCCTGCGCCGCGGCAGAGATATTAATAAGCAGATGTCACGCATGCTTTGTTCCTCAGGCTTTGCCAATTCCAGAATCGCATTCGTCTCGCCGAAAGTCGAAGATTTGGAATGGATGCGATTACTTTTTTTTTATTTTTTAACCAGCACCAGTTCACGGACCATCGCTCCAGCACTGCTCTGAAGTCAGGCAAGAGAACATCAAATCAGATTATACAAGCGTTTAACCTACACATCAAAACCCCAGTGGAAAGAGAACTTGACAAGACTCGACATGGCCAAAAAAAACCCACGGAAAAGAAAAAAAAGTCTTCGTAAGATTATTTTTCACCGGCAAAATACGCGTTTTTCCCATTCAAGCTTCTGTTTGGGACAAATAAAGGAATGAGGAGCCAATGAGAGGGCGGAATAAAGGGTAAATATCATTAGTGTCTATAGGTGGGATAGAAAATAAAGCCCATTTAGCTCACCAGGGTGCCGTTGCCACCTATGTCTCCCTGGGGAACTTTTTGCTGACCGTCGGAATTTTTGTACATTTTTATATTTTTTTAGTAAAAAATTGTGCAGCTTCACTGTCACTTTAAGCCCAGCCTAACTTAAACCTCCCAACGCCAGATTAAAAGGGACCGACCGGGCCATTTGTAAAGTGTCAGGAGGAACAGAAGAAACTCGGCATTAATGGGGCTTTATTGACTTTTAGCATCGGCAGAAGAAAGGCTTGATGAAGTACCAGCAGGGAAATGGAGATACAATTCTCTCGTTATTTATTTATTTCTTAAGT
Source organism: Spea multiplicata (assembly GCA_009364415.1). Classification (NCBI taxonomy): domain Eukaryota; kingdom Metazoa; phylum Chordata; class Amphibia; order Anura; family Pelobatidae; genus Spea; species Spea multiplicata. The sequence goes on from VKOC01007188.1 coordinate 15,138, forward strand.
CCTGGATGTCAAATAAATGTTCTGCTTTGTGTTTCAACACAAGCTTGTTGATCATAGTCTTTCTGGGACCATTAGTGCGTCTGAATGGCTATAAAATCAGCAGATTTCTACCAGCTTGGAAGATGAATGAAGATGTTGGGATACAATTACAGCGAGGGAATGAACGGGGGGTTTTATTTAACAAAGCGTCCTTGGAATAAAGCCACATTTTCTAGAGATCCGTGTTCTCCCAGTACCGGCAGGATCCAATCGAGGCCAACAGGTTTGGCTGGATTATTGGGAGTCCCTCCTCCCCCCCCTCCGAAGACTGATAGCAACAAAGTATCCATGCAATTTATACAAGTTTCCTGTTAATTCATCAAACCCGTCGGCATGAAACACAAACCAAGGACAAAGATGTTTTGTGCATTGTTAGGCGAATGATTTTTTGTTTAAGAAAAAATAGCGAAAGCTCAATAATTTTTGTACCACTTTTTTTTTTTTTTTTTTTGCATTAAACGCGACCAGAGCAATTAACGCGCCATAGATAATAAACAACATTTTTATTTTACAAAGTGGCCTCGTCTTTTTTTCTTTTGTCCTTTTGTGAATTTAATGGAAAACGTAATGTTGTCGACTAATTCCTAAGCTTAACGTATTTTGAACAATTCTGTTAATGTATCATGTGTTTGTTACAGAGTAACCGGTGTGGAAGAATATAAATGATTAGATATTATATATATATATTTACAGAATGAAGGCCAGGTCCTTCCGCCGTCACCAGTCTGGTCCTGACGACATAAGGAACATCGTGTATTGAATAGGGCCATTTGACGCGCACCCCAAGCATACTGAGAGTCGTTGTCCCTGCATCGAAATTACACATCCATGCTGTTTAGTCTTCCCATGGAATTGGGTCCATCGAGGAACCAATTCCACCTGTAGGCCCAACATATAATCTGAGCTGGGGCTTTCTCTTTTGTCATAAGAGATCTGGTTGCATTATCTAATTATCCAGTTTTATCTGTTTTCTATGTTTTTAAAGACAGTGTCCCCATTTCTACTTCTAGAGATAGAAGCTTCCTCCGGCAGTAGCGACTCCATGGAACCTTTCGGGTTCCACATCATTTCTGCCCTTATCCCAGGGCATCCAGAGATCTCTCGTCCTACTAAATCATGAGCTCATTGGCAAAGAGTTTCAAAATAATCATTTTAGTCGGCTGTCTCAAACTGGGTTTCCCGTCAAATTCTTAAATCACCTTTGAGCAAGAGTTACTTAATCCCGCTGGACGCTCTCCTTAGATTGCGCCAAATTCCAATCGCAAAGAGCACACAGTGTCCTAATAAACCCACATCGATAGCAATGGAGAAATGACATCATGTTTTTGCCCGACATTCACAGAAACGCTTCCATAGATAGTCAAAAGGCTTTTTTTTTAAGAGTTATTAAACCCAAAGTGCTAAGGAGGCATCGGCCCGATAATTCTGTGATGGGCTCAGGACTTTGGATAATACGTCAACTGAAACCTTGAGACCAACGCCATCGAGAACCGACTTCTTGGCTTCAGTCTCGTCGTATCTGTAGCCCGGCAAATGCAGCCATTCCGATTAAAGACCAAATGGTTTCTGGGCAGGGTACCGTAAGACACAGGTGCCGCTTAAATCAGTCTCAGTCTTTCCAGGGCATGCAGTCCACGTCTACAGATGAGCTTAATTCAGCCATCACCCACCTACACCGACGCAGAGCGATCAAGAAAGAAACGACTTTCGCCTCGGAAAGGGAGATTATTTTTCTGGCCGGCTCGGTTGACCCCGCGAGTTGGTAGTTATGTGAATTAAAGACTTTCGCGAAACTGCACACACGCAGCTGCAGAGTTTATTGAACGCCGGGTTTTTGGTTCATATCATACAGAGAAATAGGTGTTTGTGCATCTTTTGTGATGTCATTTAATCTGAGTTTAAAATAAACAGAACTGTCGACAGTCGGGTTTGTCCTAAAAAGCCTCCGTTCACACGAACTTTCAGACCTTATTTTCGTGATTTTTTGTGATTTTCTCTATTGTTACATTGTAACCTGCGCCACGGGCCGGAATATCATTCTCGCTTTCATTCTCGAATATGTGCTGCGTACGTGCTACATGAAACCGTTCCCCCTATTCCCCAACCAGACACCCGATAAGGGTCCCTGTGGGCTGCGTCACCGTCCCAAATCTATCAGAAGCGTGAAGGCGAGGGAAGAGAGCAGCGGGTAGACATTATCTGGCAGCCGGGGATCATTTTCATCGACGCATCATTGTGTCTGGTGACCTTGTCTGTTCTGTGACAGAGGGCAAAGAAACTGTGAAACATGGAATCTGACAGCAGACAAATACCACTTGGCCCATCTACTCTGCCGCTTCAAAACCCATACCTGTTTGGCTTATGGACAGCTTTAGGTATAACTAGGGGAACCAGCACTGGCTCAAGCTGTACCCGAGCCTAACAAAACGAGAAGGCGTACGGACCAGAGCCGTTCCAGCTCAAACCCATCTTCTCGTTAGGCTTTTCTCATGCTTCCTGCTCAGTTGAGGCTCACCAAAGCCATGTCTTGATTGATGCACGCCGGTGTCAGTGTCCAGTCTTCCTGCCCTGACCTTGAACTTAATGTACGGAGCCTTTTCCGACAAAAATGACCCCAAAAAGAAGTTATAGTTCATAAACATTCCATAAGATGGGATACTGTTTCTAAACTCAACCAAGTACCCCAAATACCTTCTCTTCTTTTGCCAAGTACCCTAAAACAATTCCCTAGCAAATTACAATTACCTGCTCCCGTAAGAAGTACCCCAAAGGATGCGCTCATCACAGGCCACGGAACTCTGGTTTGATACTTTACTTGAAGCTCATCCGGCACAGACTGCCTGAGATTGAATCGGCTTCCTCCGAATACACGAAACTCGCAGTGAATACATTAAAAAGTCTGATTTACACCTGATTTCATCTACAAAGACTTCCGGTTACAGACCCTCACATCACAAGGAAGTGGAAACGTCTGCCATGCTTAAAGGGAAACTCGAATAAAAGTGACGCGTAGTGGTTTCCTGGAAATAAGTATTAAAGATGGCGGAGGAGAGAAGACACCATTATTTAAGGGCATCATTCGGTTAAAATAAGCCCTTCAATATATAGAAAGGGTTTGATATTGGATGAAATACATATATGGCGGTCTAGCGTAGAGCGATAATTGAAAATGATATTGAGAAAGCTGGACAGGATCGCTGGCAATCTAATATTAGGAAGAAGTGATTCCAACTCCAACAGGCACCGGAATGAGCAGAAGAGCTGACAATCGAAATAGGAAAAATAAGGTGAAATTCTTAAAAAAAGCAGACAAAAAAAGGTCCATATAAATCCTAACTGTCCTCCCTTTTTTCCCTTAATGTAAATGCAAATGTTATAAATGTATCCGGCGTTAAACATAAGTCTATTTCTGAATTCAAAAACTGTATCTATAATTGTGTTTTATACAGCTTCACATAAAAGAAGGCTATTTAATGGAAAACTGGCTCGGAAAAGCAATTTAGAGGACGCGTTGAAGAGGCCTCGTGTTGCCTGGAAACTCAGCTGGGCGACGAAAATAGCGGCAATTAGAACGTCTGCGCTTCTGCTTCTGGCCAGCGTGTGGCGCTGTGGACTCCACTAAACTCCGAGGGGCAAAACCGGCTCTGGAGACTGGATGAAGGACATGCCGTAGGGGGCATGAGTACCGCTAAAGCGACGTCACAAGCTAAGAACAGGGTGTAAGTCGGTCCGATAATATCCAAGAACAAGTCATTCCTTCCTAACATCCCAAAGTATTTATTGCTTCTATAGGGAGAATGTTGCCTTCACCAAATCTGACGCCAAACAAATGCACCCCATTTTTCCTAGGGGTTGTATTGGTTATAAGGGGTTCCTGGTGCCCCTGGGGCATTTATATCAGTTACAAGCTCTGGATCTGCCCTCCCACTGGCATTAAGAGCCACAGAAAAATGTATCAGACACATAAGTCATCGAGATACCGCATAAGGGATCATTTTTCCGACTTGCACCATGTTCCATAAAAAGTTATCCAGAATAGTAACGATGAGACTTTCTTTTTAACTTTAATATAAGCCAGGATTCGTCGCCTATCCGTTCCCAGGCTCCGTTTAAGCGTCGGCACAGGGGAAATGTTACCAGCGCGAGAAGTAACATCCCTCCGGGCGACTCGACGCCGAGCACCTTCTGGTCACCAGCCACCACGCGTCTTTTTTAGCCTTTAGCACAATGTTCTCCGTGTCGGCTCCCTCTGGAAGATGTCTCGCAGCTGAAATGCCAGCTGGGAAATGTCAGAGATATCTTCACTCCGTGCTCCAGTGCCACCTTGAGATCCGCAGAGACTGTAGATTCAGAAAAAAAAGAAAAAAAAAGTTTTGAGAAAAGTTCAGAACAACCAGATTCGCGTACAGAACCCCCAACGCCATCTTTTTTTTCAGCAGACATTTCTTCTCCAAAGGATACGTTCTAATAAACGAAACTTTCATTGATCAGATTGATAAATAATAACAAATCAATGAATAACAAATCAATGAATGGCCCAAATTTAATTATCTTTGTCGCTCTTCAATAACGCCAAATCTTAATGGCCTAAGCGTCAGGTCAGACGCACTGCATGTTTCACGCATTAACAAAAAATGGCGTAAATCCGGGAGTCGCTTTGAAAACGGAAAACGAATCGCAGAGCAGATTGGGCAGAAAGTGATGGAGGGGGAGAAAACGGTAGAGCGCCCCGCGGAGATCAGAGAGAGGACAAAGACAGTTAAACAAAACACGCAGAGGATTTTTAGCAGAACATGGCTGTCTCTCTAAAGATATAATATATAAAGAGACACAGAGCCTACGGGAACCCAGGCTAATACCCCAGGGCAAGATCACACAGGCAGTTTGGAGCATTTTTATACCTTGAACAATGACCCTGAAGGGACCCTGGATTCCGGAGTCCGGAAACAAAGTACCAAGGGCCCGGCAGACAAGAACTCAGGATGGTCCAATAGTGGAGGCAGTCAACGAGTTTCGATAACGATTAATTAAAGTCGAAACAGTCGGCCAGAAGAGTAATCAGGAAACAAGCCAGGTGAAACACCAATGGAGCTCTGGAATCACCAAGCACTGGTGGCTTCGCTTAGCGTTCCTTTATGGTTCTGTCCAGGATGCCCAGCGCACCGTTTAGTGAAGTTGAGCGTGTGCTCTTGCGTTGATTGACACACCTTTTCATAGACGTGGCTTGTGCAAGGGATACAATGTGTCAGTGTATATGGATGTGCACTGTGTCATGACCCGCACATGTAGCCACCATGGAAGAACGAGGATCAGGGACGGGAGTCAAGGCGGACTTTGCTTGTGTGAGACGGAGGATGAGAGTGAATGTGGTATAGGATGCAAGACGAAGGTGAGCCTCACAAACTAATTTCCCTGACAATAAATATTAACCCCGGAAGATTCGGCTCAACATCTGTGTAAGCTCCCTAAGTTGACGTGGCCCACTAAGACGCAATTACATTGTAACTCTCAGAAGAAGATGCTGGAAGCCACAGTCAGTCTACGGATACATTTCTATCACTGGACAAAACGAACCAAGCCGCCATTGAAATTTCAGACTGAAACATTCCAATAAGCCTCGGTCTTCAATTTTTAACCTTTTCACAACCCCAGACTCTACCACTACCAGGGCGTTCGGAGTCCAAGGGAAAAAAAAACAAACTATCTGAAGATACGGCCTAGCGATAATTCTTCAGCCCCGCAGTGTCCTTTGGAAAGTTTACGCAGCCCTTGTAGAGAAGATGTAAAGGTTGGCATGTGTCCCCTCTGGGCTGCCTCCTCCTTCTCCAGAAATCCTGCCCTGTAACTCAGCACTCGGGGCATCGCATTTATTCTCTGTAAGATCAAGCAGATTCCTTGTGACTTGTCACCGAGGTGTCATTGTAACACGATTTGCCTGGCTGTCAGTTTCTTTATTTTCTGCCAGACATTTCCAGCTATCTTAACGGAGTCTAAATTAATTATGTAATAATGAGGTCACGTCAGACCGCATCACCGAAAGCGCTCTCACGCTGCTCCGATCTGAGTTTGGTCATGCAGTCACTGATCCAAGGATATTATTGTTGTATAAAAGACATCGCAATGTCAGTTTTAAACGTCCTCTCAAGTGCCGTTCAAACAATCTTCCCGAGATTCTGAAATTCATAAATTCTTCATAGTAGATTAAATATTTTTTAATGCTCAACTCCAAATTAAAGTTTCAGTCCTTTATTTATTTAAAAAAATAATAAATATATTTTCCCTCTCTCTCTCTCTATATATATATATATAGTTTTCTGTGTACCTTAATAACATACATTTTTAAATGTAATTAAAATAAGCAGGTGAATTAACCCCTTCGGCTGATTTTATTTTTTGTACCCTTCGTGACAATGGCCGTTTTAACATTTCTGCGCTGCTCGCGTTTAGCTGTAATTTTCTTCTTTCACGTTTTCACCACAAGTTATATATTTTTTTTTCAGGACAAGAAGGGCTTTCTTTAGATGACATTGTTTTGATTGTATCATATTATTTACTATTAAAAAAGGTGAAAATATGGTGAAAAATTTAGAGAAAAATTACTTTTTCTGACTTTTAGTTGAAAAATCTTTTTGACGCCTCGGGGAGGGGCCAGACATGGCCCCTAGTGCTGATCGTGGTGTTGCTGAATGAGGCATTACAGCAACATCGTTTGGGTGCAGAAAACGAACCTAGATCGCTTTCTGCACCCGTTTAAAGTCATGACGGTCCTGGCACGTCAATTGTCACTAACCTGATGTTAGTGCATGATGTGCCAGAACCGGCAATTGTCATTAAGGGGTTAAGAGCATTCATGGAAACATTTGTTTGGGTAGGAGAATGATACATTTGCTGTCCGGCTTCTATCATATTTATTATTATTATTATTATCATTACTACTACTACTACTACTACTATACTACTATTTTTATTATTATTATTATTATTATTTTATTACTACTATTTTTATTATTACTAATATTTTTTATTACTATTATTATTATTATTATTATTCATTTCATGCCCATAAATGTTTAGGTTCCTCTACCTCCAGGTCTATACGTCTCAGACAGTAAACCCATAAGCCTGACTTTGTTGATTGTTTGATATCTCCAGGACTTACCTACCAAATTAATAAGTACTTATTGTAACCTTATCCAAAGATACTTTTTTTTGTGGACCAGTATTCATAGAGTAAAATGCAAAAGCAAGTAAGCTTTCGTGACCTTCAGGGTCCCTTCTTCAAAGGTCAACCATCTTACCCTACACATGTCAGCCCATGAAAGGGTATCACAGAATTATTTGGTCCATGAAAATGTATCACACGCTATGTCCTACGTGATTCATAGTGAAATGTTAAATGTTGCGTAAAAGCTCATCGACCAATCAGAGCTGAGCAGTAGTGCGGAACGATTGTAGACGTTACGCTGTAGAGGACAAAGTTCTCTAACCCTGCCAAGCGGCCAGGTAGATGTCTTAAATTTGGACCCCTAGCCCCCCAACTACAAGCTCGCAATCAGAATGTTGCGACAGCAGTGTGCATGCAAATATTTCTCCGCACCCCACGGGATTCTCCATTTCAAGACCTTTTTAAGTTAGATTGTTTTATTCCAGTAAGGTAGAACAGATCTATCACATACTAGGGGAGATGTTAAACATGGCACCAGGAAAGCGCTATCAGAGATATGCATTAGCCTTGACCGGTTGATTTAAAAGCCCCCCTGTGTTTGCTGTCTGCCCCTATTACCATAATGTTGGTGGTTTAAAATAAAGTTGCAAACATTTTTCCTCCCTTGTTGTTTGCTAAGAAGAAAACAGGAAAGATTTCCTTCCTAATCGCTGTCCCAAGTGGTCTCATTTACCACTAAAAATGTTAACTTTCATCTTTGAACTAAACGGCAAGTGGCAACAAAAGCTTGATTTTAATGACTATTTGGGTACGTTTAACATTCTGAAGGAGGCTCTTGTTTGAGAACCCTAACCATTGAAAGAATTATTACATTTAAATGAAATATGCATCTAAGATAAAGCTTCTCCGGCAGGGGAAGCTGACATTTTCAATTTTTTGGTAACGCTAAAACAGGCGATCACTTAAGGCAACTTAGCACTGGATACATTAATGTACTGGGAGCGCTGATTTTTACAATGGGAAACGCATTATTGAACCCCAGAAAGAAAAGTCGATGTTTTCCCAAGAAATGTACAAATATAAGCTAGGTATTCTTATAAACAAATGATTTCGGACATTCCCTGGCTAAGTAATACGAGTCAACACCCATTGTTGTTGGCCAATTGATTGATCTCCTAGTAACTTCCATTACAACTCAAGGTAATGACTCAAGGGCTTTCACCGAGGGCCATTGACCGTTTCGAACAGATGTCTATTTTAGATAAGTCTTCAGTTTCTGTCTAAATGTTTTAAAAAATGATGGTGGCATTAAAAATTAAAACCCAACACAACGTGTCTCGTGACCACAATTGTTGGTTGACCAATTAAATGACCTAAAAGTAACAGCTGTGCCAACCATGACTCATGAGTAATAAAAGTCCACTAACCTGGTTGTCATTGGGTCTGGAGCTTCAACGGGACGATGGACTGTTTAGAGCAGATGTCTTGTCATCAAAAATTAAAACCCAACACAACGTTTCTAGTGACCAAAATTGTCTTGACATTGGATTTTTCCATTCAACTTGGCCGTCTAACCCCCAACACTGAAGCCCAGCACTCCAGATGTTGGTCCATTGGGTCACCAGCCTTTAGGGCACATCCACCGGTCCCCGCACCTTCCCGCCCCTGTGTATGTAAAGGTTACAGCAGACATATTTGATCTGAATTATTTATCGCCACTTACATAAACCTCATCCATTTTTCATGAAGACTATAATTTGGTTTGGAAAATCTAAATCACTAAAGAATAGTGTAAAACGGCTTTTTTATATTCCAAAAAAATGAACGGAACTTTTCTACAAGGTGAACGGGATATTTGAACAGACTGAACACTACATTTAAAGGTTATTTTTAGCGGTGATAGAACTGTACCTTCCGGAGTGTTAAATATTCCCTATTTTAGAATTCTTTGGTTTAATTAAAAGTAAAGCACCTGTGAAAGTGTGTATCTCACACTTTAGGAGAAAGTTTCCTAATTTCATAGTTTTCTTAAGGTGAGTTTTACCAAGATAACTTCTTATTGAGTTCCATCACACCCGCATCGTACAAGATACTTAAATTATATATATATATATCCTGCTTAATGTTTTCCCCAAATTTAAGATTTTAAGGAGATTGGCTGGTACAAATTTATCATTGACGGTTCTGTAATAGATTTGAAATTATTTTCTGGATATATGATTCCTTCAAGTTTAGGGTTAATGATATCTTATAGAATCATATACTGCCTAATTACTCCGATTGGAGGGTTAGGGAGAGGACGTCACAGGAAGCACCGCCGTATTGCCCTGAGTTCCACTTAGAGCAAACTGATGGCACTTTCGGTGATGTCCTCTCCTCCCATTGTTAATTAAGTTCCCGCCAGGTTATGCCCGCGAAGATTAAATATAACAGATTGAAGATAGAAGAAAGAAGAAATGAGAGGACAAAAGATAGAAGATGAAGTAGAAGAAGAAGCGGAAGTGGTCAGAAGAAGAGTAAGATCCAATGGTGTCTTAGCATGTGATGCAATGAATATTACATGCAAAATGTCCCCTGTATGGAGGCATCAACCCCTCTATACATGCATCGTATGAGAGACCAAGAGAGAAGGAATCAGCAAGAAGGAGGGAAGGAGAAGGGTCCCAGATGCCATCTTGAAGGTCTAAGGAGGAGTACGAGACGGTGCATCCCGTTCGACCACTGTGATCAGAACCAAAGACGATTCTATCTAAAGTTAGTGTACAGAATCCCTAACTCATCTTAAGTCTTTATTATAGTTTCACTAACTTGATGTATCAGAAGAGTGTTTAACCAAAATCAAAAGATTTAACCGGCCTTTCACAACCAACATGATTTAATACGCTCGGATGTTCAGGTTATATTTTCCCAAAGAACCTTTATTATTTCTGAAATGGTAACAATTGTTACACAAGGTTCTTTTTTTTTTTTTTTTTAATGGAAAAAAAATATAACAAAAGCTCAGTTTATCTGTAAAAAACAGTTAAAGCACCAGGGTGGTTCAAGGTTTATCTGGAAAAAAAAAAAAAAACCCTGCCATTTCTGTGAAGGCTATTGGACGGGGCAGCTTTTGTAATGCGGGAAATTGATAGGATGAGTAAAGAAAAAGAGTAATGTCCTTGCACGTGCTGGTCCTATACTAACCAGATACCAAGCGCCAGGCTCGCTTGCCTACATAAACCGGGTTTTTATTAATAATAGTGATTAGCGATGCTGTGTTTGTCTCTTCTTCGGATGAACTACGTTATTTTATTTACCTAAGCTGATTCCGAGTCGTCTAAATGGCACATTAAATGGGATTTATAGCTGTATCCTTCTAATTAATTGCTCGACAGTGCTTCGGGGGCAGAAAGCAGCACAATTTACAGGTACTGGGGCTAGAAGAAGACAGGCTTTGGGGAATAGAGGCGCGGAGGCATTGCAGATTTGAATATCTGCTGAATCTCAAAACTTTAAAAATAGTGAAGAAAAGGGGCCGGCAGCAGGCCTTGTCGATGAGTAAGAGTCTTATAAATGGAGAAAATATTCTCTAAAAGCACCCCAGACACCATCCTTAAATAGTAAGATCAATCTAAAAATAGCAATGGCATTTTTGTATTAGTATTTCATTTATAATAATAATAAATTTTTATTATTATTGCTATTATTATTATGATTAATAATGTTTAATTTTTAAATATAAATATAATGTTTGGTTGGGAGATAAGGAGATGGAAAAGTACGGGTTCAACCAGGAAGTAGGAAGCCAAGAAAGGACAGGAAGTCCTACACAGAAAGCAGGAAGCTGGAAATACAGGAAACAACATCTTTTATTGCATTTATTTTTTTAGTCCCATACAGTTTGTTTAAAAGACAATTTATAATCAGCCTTTTTTACCCAACTGATTTGGGTAACAGAGCCAAATTAAAGAAGTGAAAATAGAAATAAATAAAGGATAGATAGATCGATAGATAGATAGATAGATAGATAGATAGATAGAAGGA
>VKOC01007190.1:0-15526 GCA_009364415.1 Spea multiplicata
TTCAATTTAAACTCCCCGAATAAAAGAAACAAATCTGATTTATTTATACAGGTTACAAGAAAACAGTGTCCAGGTAGGCAGTCCTATAAATGTCGCCGAGTAGTCCGAAGTGGGCAACAAAAACAAATCCCAGTGAAGGTCCAATTTTGCGTCCTGGACGAAACAGTCAGCTGGATTTGAGGAACGCGCCTTTCTCAAGAGCTGAAATCCACGCAAGCAGTTAAAAAGGATCACAACCCGTCCTGAAGTTCAGTACAAACCCAAAAACCGTGCGAGTAGAATTCTGTCGCCACTCATATAACCAACGAAACCGTCTTTTTATATGAAACAAAGCTTTAATGGGTGACAGAACAGCCCCCTCTAGAGGTTGAAATTATTTCTTCTGCAATGGCTCAAATATACCATAATTTGGATTGCTTCCCGAATCCCGAGGGCTTCTAATTCTTTATATTCTGGCAGATCAAATTTAGAACTTTGCAGGATTTATTATGTCAACCAAGAGCCACGGTTTTGTTGATTATCTCATCATTGGATGTGGTCGTCAGGTTTAAAAAAAACAAAACTTATTTTTTTTTTTATCACAGTACTGGTCATTAAGAGTGTTTGATGGAGCTCTGTGCAGATGCCTATAACACTCTGCTGCGTGAAGAATACTGCACAATTAAAAAAAAAAGGAGCTCTGCTTCCATATAAAAAGACACATTTCTCTAGAAAAATAAGAACGATGCGTTAAAAGTTACATCAGTGACCCTTTTTGGAGGAGCCAAAGCCTGAGAAACCCATAACAGCAGCCATTTCATCGTCTTCCTCGAAACCCAGATCTTCTTCTGCTTTCCGTTTCTTTTCCCGTTGCTTCTCTTTTTTATATGCACGTGCTTTTTCTTCCTAAAAATAATCAATACAAAAAGCATACAGAGGTAACTCACTCATACTACAATGAAACACAAAGGCGTAGACAAAGATCGTAATGCTGATCGGTCAACATAAGGAACACTTAGTTACAAAAAGGCCAGGAGTTCTCAAAGAGCGGGTGTTATGTTTTTGTTTTTTTTCCTTTCTTCAAAAATAAATAAATAAAATAATAAAAAATAGCTATGCTATTCTACACTCACCGACATGTTCTAGTTATTCTTCCAGTTATAGTTTATGGACTGCTGGGGGCTTGTACTGATAGTACATGTAAATGACAGACAGAACCATATTGGATAATCCATTATGGAAGCGGAAAGGGCAATTGGAACTCTGGCTCTTCATTTTATCACCGGCAGCAGAAACTACAGACTGTCCGTTATCTCAGAGGTAGTTGCACAGAAAATATTTATCTCCTAAATGCTCCATTTATATACTTTTTTTAAAAAAAATTTTAAAAAAATACACTTCCTTTTTAAACGAAAACATTTCAGACTTTGAATCTACATAACAGGAGAGTAAAGGCTCACTAATCAACACCAGAGAACAGAAGCAATAGTTTAATAAAAGAGAACTGCTTCCTACCATTTGTTACTTCTAATGTGAGGTAAAGTACAAGCGAACGTTTTACCGATAAGTATTCTTAATAAGGTGTCAAGAAAAAACAGCAGCACCATGAAATTGATGGTCTAATAAGACCACCAGCCATGCAATACACCAGCTCTACAAGGCGCATCTCTATCCATTTGATTGATCTCGCAAAACGTCAATACCTCTTCCCGAAGCTCCTTCATTCTCTCTTCAAAATCGTAATCTTTTTGTTTTTCTTCCATCTTCTTCTTATTTACTTCGAATCGCTTTTTAACCTGATCCAGTGTCGAACGTTCCACCCTCATGGACATTCCCAAGTTCCTTTGATCTGAAACGCAAGAATGATTGCAATATCAATATAGTTAAAGTCTTCAACCATCTTTAAATCCCGAGGCTGTCCTTAAATCACCACAAGTATTCCACTGTTACGCTGAAAGGTATTCTGTTCATCTCTAGCATGTAGAATTAGACAGAGAAAAAGATTGACTCGACTTTACCGATGTATTTTATGTATTAAAATATGCCATCAGATATTGCATTAAAACATATTTTTTAAGAGCAAAAAAAAAATATTTAAAGTAAATGTATAACAGAAGAAAATAATAAATAAAATACTACTAATAGTATATATATATATAATAATATATATATATATAATATATAATTTGCCTTATGTGCATGGCGCCTACCCAGAATCCCTTGTGGTTGTGGCAACACCATGAGATTTCTGAGGGAACAACAAGCCTTCTGGCTTGTCTGGTGTCTGTAGATGAGTGTTTAATAAATTCTTCTACTACCCCTACATTATAATATATACACACACACACATATATATATATATACACACACACATTCATGGATTAATCAGTGTATATAAAAAAGAAAACTTCTATACAACTATGTTAATTCTCGTGTGCATCTGTTTATAGCTAGATTTTGTTAAATAATGTCAATCGTTAAAACAACCGATAACTTGTTACCATTAGCTGTGATTGTTGACCAAAATGTAGCAGAACCAGCAGTCTCTTGCCCCTAGGTAAACGCCTTCTAAAGTACAGCCAGATCAAAGCAATCGCTACCAAACAGTAACGTAAAATGTCGATAAACCCAAAGTGGATTACCGGTGAGTAACGGGTATAAACTGTTTATTTTAACCTGTAAACACCACGACATGGGTTAATCCGGCGAACATTAAAACATAAGAGATGGAAAACGTGACAGAGTAACTTAAAGTTCATCTTCCTCCCGGGTGCAATTGGATTGCTTCTGATTGCCGTTGTTAAGGATGGGGAGAGGAGAGCAGAAGAATTTTAGGAAACGAAAATGATTGTCATTAAATAGCTTGGCCGCAGATCTCCGCTTCTAGGAGGTAAAATTTGTTCTGTATTTTGCGCCGATAAGCAACATATATTTAAATAAACAGAATTACATTGCTAAAGGTAAAGCTAATCCCCCTTCAAGTCAACTCATGTCCAACAATATTCTGTTAGCAGTTTCCTATTAAAATGACTACCCCCCCCCCCAGATAAGCCACAAGTGGTGGAAGGATTGAGAAACGGTCCAAGTGGCATCTTTAGATATACTAATTAGAAGTCAATTAGACGCATCTTGTCTTTATGCAGCGGGACGAAATTTAATCACCGCTATTTTATTTACATGCCAGAATGAATTCACCCATGTAAGCTACGGGGAAAGCTTAACACAGCATTGCTGGCAAACTCTACTAGCTTTATGCAAATTCCACCACAATAAATTATCATACAGCATTACATGGGTTAACATGGTACACCACTTGGCAAAAGTAACTTGTATACATATTATGGAGAATTCTCTGCGATGGATAACTGATGTAGGTGCCTAAAATGCCATTTCACAGGGACTGCCCCCAGTATGTCTGTGTGCCGGGGGGGGGTCATAAATATGGATTACGAAATTGAGCTTCTGAAATAAGAAGGACCAAATCAGGCCAGAACAATGTATAGTTAGCAGCATTTGTTGGCCTAGGGAGGCAGTAGTCCCTCTGCTGCATAACAGGGAGCCAATCTACCTCTTGGACGATGAGGTTCACTACAGCAAGACGGTTAAAGGGAAAGATCACCGATCTTCCCAAACAGCACTCTAACATTATTAAGGAACGTGTCGAGTCTACACAGCCTCCATAGTTTATTTCCGCCTGGCATATGACATATGTCAAATCTTCATCTCAACTATGCATTGATGGGATGATTAAACAATTGTGTATGTAAAACTCAAATTACAATATATTTTATATAGTGCGTGTTTGTAGATATTGCATCTAGGATGAACCAGTTCTTTAATTCCTGCAACTTCAAGAAGAGCCACATAGCGTGGAAAAGCGGTTAAAATAATTGAAAAGTCTGACACGTCGACTAGAGGCCACTACAGAGAAAGACCATCCTGAAATAACACTACATTGATTACAGAGAGCACCCAATGCCTGCTTCGAGTGATAAAGAGCAGCGCATTTGTTATAACGCATTGCCTTCAAAGTGAAATGTCAAAATGTCCATTTTCGAGCAAGAATGTCACCGGTGAACAATTGCATATCTTAATTAGCGGAATCCAGACCACAGGAATTCAATATTCTGAATATTAATATCAGCTGGCTAATTTTATACACGTTTGGTGACGTTATTGTTAATTTTGGATTCTCCCTTTATTTTTTTTTTTTTTTTTTAGAATAACACTAATTACATTCATCATCAAATGGTATAAAGGTTTCAAACCACCATACCATGGCCTACAAACTTTTCTGACACGCAAAAGTGCGGAGAGCCATCAATCTAATTCATGATTGGCTCCATTGACGAAGTCTCTTAAAACATTGATGCGACTATAAAAGTGCTGATGACAGTTTCAATGTAATAGAGTTCTGGTGCCGAAATTACTGTCAGAGAATAGCAAACACCAGAGCACGCATAAAAATTATTACGATGATGCCTCAAATAATATATGTTATAATAGAATTCCAATGAGAGGAAACAATACAATTGTTAGACGTGCTTTGATTTTCATACCATATGGAAAATTGTATTTCATAAAGACATACGGCTGCCGCTTTTTTTTTTTTTTTTTTGCTCCATTTTTTATTCTTTCAAAAAGCCAATACTACCCGTGATGTTGGGTAACACGACTCCCATGTATATTCATGCTGGTGTCTGGTTACCAGACGAACACATTAAGTACTTAAGTCTTATTCAGAGGTGCACATATATGTTCTACAAGTGGTGGCGGAATAGATTAACATTGCACACTTGTACATGGAGTTGCTTGGCAACCTGAAAATTCGGGGATTACGGGACTAACCAGATAGCTGGTCTCATGAATAATGTATATTAAGGGCACCGGAGAGAGAATATCACCATATTTTAGCAACATACCTCCACCTTTACTATCTTCAAGGAATAGGTCACTCATCATTGATGTCATTATTTATCCGAGCCATCAAACATTTTCCATTCGCTTCACATAGGGGGTGTACATAGATACTGTGTAGCCCATTCTCCCTGTATCTTTAAAGGGCCCGTATAGACCCCATTTGTAATGCATATTGGAATCAATCGTTCTTTACACAAGCTATCGGGAGTTAGAAAGCGTGACTTCCATCAGTTTTGGTAGCAAACATATCATTGGCGGCTCGACCTCCAACGGGAGTGTTACAGCCCATGCACAAGAAGTATACTTAATGCACAGATTTGTATGGAACAAAAAAATGCACTGTAGTCTAAGAAAAAATAGAGAGCAATATTAATTTTGTTTAAATATGGAGAGGAGCGTTCGTTTTCCTGAAACACCAGACAGGCAATATGTTAAGAAAATAAAATATATATATATATATATATACATATATACACAGAGCTATATATTTGAGCCAATGGGTCATTAGCTCAAAAGCATATTAAAAAGAGGTTAAAAACGGCATAATCCTTCAAGGGGACATATTTAAGACAAAGCACCTCTAGCTTATCATTCTCCCTTCAAAAAAACAGTACTGGAGTATATTCTTATAGGATAATCGTGAAAAAAAAACAAAACTTACGTTTTTTGCCATTGATATGGTCCAGGAAGTTAATTGAATCTTTCACAACGCAGTCGCACACATTACAATAATATCTGTACGGAAAAGGGAGAAAAAAAGGATTTTAGCAGATTAGAAATATATAGATTTTGTATTCCATGGGTAAGTTTGATGCGTTTATTGATGCACATCTGTTCCATGAAACCCACCAAGCTATTCAGTGTATACAAAAGTAGTCCTGTTTGATAAAAATGTCTGTCTACCTGATATTAATGCTTGATTCCCATCAAATCGACCATAGAAAACAACTTATTTCTTCGCTTTGTACCTTTGATAAGGCCCTAAAAACTTGCCAATAGCCTGTCCATTCCTGGTACTTGCCCTTTGTTTGATATTTGACCAAGCTTACTTTCTAAAATCGATCAATACAGTTTTATTAGTTCTGTGTCACCAACCTTCACTAAAAGTGTACAAGGTCTTCCTTTATAGCAAGAGAAAAATAAATAGTCCAAGCATTAGGAAACCTGAAGGTGGTCGCACACGGATGCGTGGTTATTCTGACAAGTTAAGCCCTGTATTCGTTTATTTAACTTCTAATCTTGAGGCTTAGTACAGTATGGTATTTCTAGATAATCATGTTTTATCTTCCTTTCAGGGTTCATTAAAACTGTAGGGAGATTTAAATTTTTGAGATTTAAATTTGCAGCACTTACTACGCACGCAGGCAAACCAGTGGCAGGCCTACAGAATATTAGCCTTACGCTTAAAACAATGACCTTTGCAGACAATGCTTCCCGCAGCGCGTTCAGCTTCAGATTAATGGGTCTCGCAGAGAAATGATTTAGTAAAACAGCGCAAAATTGATTTAATCCAAGGCAAAGGATTAGGGAGCCAAGATGTAAACGCTATTTAAACACTTGGGCTGCTTTTTGGTATTTGTGGAATATATGTTATATCTAGGGGGGGGGGGGAGTACGGGGGATCATCTGCTGGTCAGATCTTATCTGATGCTACAGTATAGCCCAACTAGTTGCCTAGGGAAATGATTACGAGGAGTTTTACCTACGTCATCAAGAAGGGGCATAGAAGAATCCAGAAATCCCAGGGCATGGAATTCTCGAGCAGATTGGGCATATGGGGGGGGGAGGAAAGGAGAGAGAACAGAGAGAGAGAAAGGAGAGAGAGAGAAAGAGAGAGTGAGTGAGTGAGTGAGGTGGGATATGGCAACTCTCTGGGTAGGCAGGTTGGACAGCAGAAGCCTGTTTAGTGTCGTGTTCCTCTGTGGTAGGAAATTTGTGGGGGACACTGAGAATAAGTGCTACAATTAAATCATCTTCACCCAAGTAGTCCCTCTTACTGGCCTATTATATGCTCACAAAATCTGGGCCCTGTTCTCCTTCTGTACCAGAATGTCTTTGTGTTACTGGCAGTGCTAATATTATTGTTAGTGTACACTGTCCTTCTACTGTAATAACACCAATAAATGTAAAATATGTAATGCACTCAACTGTATAAGCAATGTTCCTTCTAATGCTTCATTTATTAACAAATTAGGTTAAACAGCCCCTTTCATAGTTGCTGTGTGAACCACCCAAGCACATTAAAGAAACATTTACCTTATCAAGAATTACACAAGAAATAAAAATGTTTTCAAGGCCTTCTGAATCGGTAAAAGGGCAGCTTAAAGTACTGATAAAATCCCTTGATACAATTACACGTAAAAAAGGGTTACACGAAACCGGAGCATGAATTAAAGCGCATCTGAGGGATGCAGTGAACCTTGAAAAAGAAGCCGGGGACTTTTTACAGAGCACAATATTTGATTTCTATATAAAACCAATCAAGTCTTCAGCGGACTTCCACTTCATAAAGGTATAAAAATACCTTGTGCCATTAAGCAGTGAGTTTGTGACAAGATCCACTCAGGGTATTTGCACTTTACAATGCGAGACATGGACTTGTACTTGTGGATTATCCATACAACGCCAGCAAAAACCATTTAAACTTGTTTGAGTGCTCAATATCTGAAACAATCATGGAAGAATGACAAATTCTCTTTTAGTGTCATCTTAACATAAGGCACATATGGGGTTATGCATAACAAAGTGATTTTTGGGCAAGTTTTAAAAAAGTATTAATAACAGAATATATTCCAGTTAACTGGACCATTACATTCACCGCTATGGTGGCTCCACTTTACAATTTTTTTATTTATTTATTTCTTACGCATAGCCCCAAGCTGTGCATCATGTCAACAGTAAACACGCAACCTAACAGACAGCATTCACGTCCGAGATGTTCAAAGCTCTCACCCTCCCATCTCCGACTGCGGGGTGGTCTTGGTGATGACAATAGTTTTTCCCAGCTTGGATTCCAAGTCCACCTTGTAGTCCCTGTGTCTGAGAAGCTCTCGCTTAACAGGGGGCTGTAAAGGTTTGCCTAGACAAAAAGAAAATGCCATATTGGTTATTTTTCTATAAACCTTTTTCTTAACATATATTCCAGAGACGGAGGCAGTTTTTACTTAAATATTAGTAAAAAGAAACTACATCCCTTAATCTCTTTTATTTAAATCACTCTTTCCATGATTATTGTACAAATGTCAAGAAACAATAACATTGGGCCTACGGAGTATCGTAATTAAATCTATATTCAAAAAAAATATCTAAAAAAATGTAGTGTCATATTTAAATATGTGGTCATAAATTGTCACTTTCACTAGATATCAGTGGACATTTTCTGTTTAATGCCAACAAAAAAATAGCAAGAAAAGTATTTATTTATTTTTACATTCAGAAGTGTTTTAGTAACCAGTGATACGACTTAAATACAATACGTATCTATATATACACACACACACACACACATATATATATATACACACGTATATATATATTATACATACATACACACATATATGCATACTGTATAGCAGGGGTTGCAAAATGTGAGAAAAAGTATTGTAATAAATAATATTTGGCCTCAATCACAAATGGCTGCATGTGGAAATTAGTATCTTGTCAGGGAAAACCATTGGCTCAAAGTTTCGGAAGCTAATAAATTGCTACAAACCATCTTTCTTTTCTCGTTCTTCTGTGATTCGCTTTTGGGCAAGTTTCTCATATTCATCTTTGTCCCACTTCTTTCGGAAGTCTGTATTCTTTGCCTATAAAAGCAAAAACAATGACAGGTTAGGAAAAATAAACGGCAAAACGAGTTTAAAAACATTCAACGAGTGACAGCCATTAGTCTAAAGTCCCTCCTAACTACCCCAAAACAGATATCACACCACTAAATAATGAAGCCCAGTGCAGGCATATAGAGCAGGTTGAATCCTAGTCATGACGGTGACCTTGTGTCTACGGTTTATGAAGCCCTGGAGACTTAGGGTCTCCCTCAAGGGCCCAATAGTTGTTAATAAGCCCTACATATACAAGTTTCTATAAGTTTTAGGGAAGCGGAAAAAGATGCTGTAAAGTAAAAAATCTTTCAAAATAGTTTGATTTTTTTCTAGGTACACTTGAAAAAAAATTTGAGGGCAATGGGTGGTCACACCAAATCTAGATTTGATTGAGATTTTTCTTCTGTTCACTCACTTTGCATTTTGTGAAAAGATAAAAACCTACTATTAACTTTTCTATTTTTTTTTCGTTGTTTTTTTACAGCTCTTAAAGTTTTTGCACCATGCTGTATGTAGGGCTTTATTAACCACCAAAATTGGGCCCTTGAGGGAGACCCTAAGTTTGCCGGGCTTCACCTGCATTGGGCTCCAGCAGCCAGCTCTATACAGAGCTTCAAGGATAATTTACTAAATAAAAGTATTACGTGCAGACACGGAAAGCTGCAATCCACAACACTAGGCCACCTGACAGCCATAGAATTACTATGTAGCTCGCAGAATAATACTAGGGTGAATAAATGCGTTGAGGGGTCAGATTGAAGCCAAAATGACCCCAAGAAGAGGTAGTAACATAAAACCCTTAACGCACCATTTGACCACGGTTTTGACATTTCTGCCGTATTTGTATTTAGCAGAAATTTTCTTATTTACTAAACCCTTATTTACTATTTTTGAAGCAGGCCAATTCAATTAAACCCCATAAAACAACATATTTTTGAAAACTAGACATGCCAGGGTACTTTAACACTTCCCATCTACTAATTCAAAACTCAGGGATGTCTATTTTTTTTTTTAAATATATGGTTTGATGGCAAACTGAAGTGGCCGGCTTTAAATACGTCCCAAATAGGAAGTAGGCTCAGGGTGACAAGATGCCAAAATAGCAAGTTAAAAAAACAAACATGGACATTTTTAACTACAAAATGTATCAATTTAATTAAAATTCTATTAAAAAATAAACTCTTAAAAAATACAGGCAGTATTGCAGTGTTGCTGTCGGATTTTGCTGATGCAGCAACACCCCCTGATCATATTCTTTGTTTGTCATGTGACATAAAACAAGGCCCTGGTCAGTTGCTGCCATAGAAATTAAACTATATGTGTTATTTTTATGCGATTAAACCTTAAGAGGGAAGAATAAATAAAAAAATAAAAAAACAGGCTGTCTAAGGGTACTTTGCTTAACATTTTAGAGCATTCAATTAATGTTTAGCATCATGTTAAAAGTTTTCACAGCAACTCTGCATTTGCTTTCCCTGTATTACAGATGTTTAGTGGCGGATAAGTCCATAATGGTGTAATGCTGGCATGCCAGGGAGCACTAATAGACTTAAAAACATTTTCTAAGTTTCTCATAGGACTGCAAGGAGGAAAAAAAAACATTTCTTTTAAAACCCATTTAAAAGTACCTAGGAAAAATGTAAGTTATCAAAACTCTTAAAAGAATGGTGGTGGCAAACCTCCAAGAAATAAAATGCAGTCGGTCTGTAGCGCCTTCATTTCAAGAACACGAAATATTTTATTTTTGTGTGCTCGCCCATAAACCCTTTCATTTCTTAAGCCCTGAGTATCACATTAGACAAAAACTTCCCTACAAAGCACCAAACTCTCAGATGTCAAAATTTGACACTACAGAAAAAGGCAGTAATTTACAACCTCCCAATCTACCTACGGATTGAACATTAATTCATTGATTAGCGTAACTATGATAAATCCCTGCAAAATGGATATAAAAAATAGTAAAAGCTTTTTTACTATTATAAAGAACACTGACAAGTTTCTCCAGCAAAAGGCTGAGCTGGCCCTGTATAATGCATAAATCAAAGGGCAACAAAATCTCACTAATTAAACTATGAATATGATATATATATACATACACACACTCACCAAGTAAATCTAAAATGTTAAGATATGGGTGACCTCAAATCAGGATGGTTTTACTTTATATTGACATTTTTCTGACTTTCATATAAATACAGTAAGAGTACCTATCATGGTCTTTTAGTTAACAGAATTGCAAGTAACTAAAAGGGGGCTTGGCTACAGAAGCCCAACTCTATAGAAGACCTAACTGTCCCCCTAAAGAACTGGTATCCAACCCGTAACTCCTTACTTTCTGTTTCACTCTCCCTATATTTTCTATACAATGTAAGCATTCATTGAAAACACAGAGAAAAGACAGCTTGTGTCTGTCAAATATAATTGTAATAGACTTTATTACATTTTTAAACTATAGAGGCAACAGTTATCCAGGGAGTATCTCAGCTGTATTACATCTAAGATCGGATCACTTCGATTTCATGCCAGTGGTGCCAAGAACCGACGCACTGATGTACAGTCAACAAAACAAACCGAGACTATGGAGGTCCCTTTCCTCAGATGGCATTATAGGAGAAAGCAAAGGCACCGGCCCCTCTTTTGTTTCTTTTGCTCTTATATAGCGAAACAGTTTCCTATGGGATCATGTTTGCTTAACTCCTTAATGACAAAGCCCGTACATGTACGGGCTCAAAATGCATTGTTTTCAATGGGTTTAGGGACCGCCCATTGTCCTTAAGGGGTTAATAAAAGTAGAAATTACCGTATTGGCTCGATTATAGGCCGCACCCTTATAGTTTGGTGCTATTTTAAAGGAAAATATATATATATTTTTTACATTTAATGTATGTAGGAGGCTCCCACCCTCCTTACCTAAACGTTATTTTTGCACGTTGATGTAGACGCGGCAGACGTGACCTCCACTTCCTGCACCAGTCTGCCTCATCTACATCAACTCTGAGAATCAAGAATCAGGGCGGAACTGAAGTTTCTGCTCGCGTTGCCGGGGGACCGCATTTTCACCGGACCGCACTACCGAAAACGCTCTGCAGTCTTCTGATCCGGTCTTGCAGACACCCTGGAGAAGATAAAAATGCTAAACCCCAATTATAAGCCGCACCCCCACTTTAAAGATTTAATTTATGGGGGGAAAAGTGTAATCGGGCCAATACGGTATATTCTAAACCATCTGACTGACAGCTTTGACTAATTTTGTAAAACTACCGGCAACGGGTTTCTTGATCAACAAGTAGAATTGTTGCGATATTGAACAGCCCTGCGGAATATGACGGCGCTATATAAAACAATTAAATAAATAATTTAATAAGCCAAGAATAGTGGCCAAAGGAGAAGCAAGGTCTGATCAATTTATCCCGGCCTTTCTTCTGTTCCCTTACAGCGGCCGTCTAAACCAACAACTCCGCAAAAAGAAAGAATGTCTTAATTAACAGCGATAAATATTCTTGGAAACCTTAAGAACGGGACATAAAGTCAGCCGGGCAAACGGTAGCCACATAAGGCGAGTCGCCAATAAATATTAGATATAATATAAAAAAAATATATATATTTCATTGAAATCTATAAATATATAGGTTTATTTAGTGTATGTATGAATTGTATGTACGAACAGCTTTAAGTTTTATAGTACAGCGCTATGGAATATGACAGCAGCATATAAAACAATAGTCATTGCGCAGCCTTGTGGGGGGGGGGGGGTTGTAACATTGATTATTTTTAGATTGTAAGCTCACAGCCCTCAGAAGCCCACCGTACTCGCCAGAAACTTTGAATGAAAGGACCATATGGCTAGAGTCCTCAACCCCTGTTGTATCTGCATCATGTATTTACCAACAATCCCATATGGAAATTGCACCGCAGAACGTTAGCGCTTAATGTAAAATAATAATATTAATTGACAACCAATGCTGGGCCTTACTAGCCTTGTTTACAAAGCAATCACCTTAACACTGCACTAAGTGTGTGTGATATAGATAGATATAGATATAGATAGATAAATCGGTTTTTGCATCAGGAAAAAATAAAATCTCGAAATTAAAAATTATTCAGCCTCTAAATGACTGCAGAGTTACAAGTTCCATTAAGCCACATTACAAAGACTTACCCCGCTCCCAGACGCCATTTTGCTGGTTAAAATTGCCCGTCGCGCTAAATAACGTAATGCGGAAGACACTATACTCCTGTGTATCCATAGATACCCCTTTCTCGCTCCTCCCACCGTAGCCTCCCCGCTTCCGCCCATACACACAGCCAACTCAGCCCAGAATCAAAAGTCTCGCCTGTCACAGACGCGGAGCGGCCATTTTTTATTTGGGCATGCTTTGTGCTGCGGCAGATATTAACAGCAGTTGTGATAGGCGTCGCCTCATATTAAACTATGGCTTTTGCTAACATGGCTGGTAAGTGTGTAGTGTGCCGCCACGTTCTAGTTTTGATTTATTGTAATAAACTGTCTTAGAACGATGAGGGCAAGTGTGGGCGGGGTGAGAACGAGTGCGCGACAGACAGTTACCATAGAGTGTCATGAGGGTACCAGACATGCCCTAGTGGAGCTTAGAGGTGACAGTAGTGCTACATGGGGTATGGTGAGTTATGTGTGTTTTTTTTTATGTGTTTAACACCAATGCCCTGTACACAGGGTCTTTGATTAAGGCGAATTGTACCCAGCAGCATCATCCATCTACCTATCTAAATATAGAGAGACAGACCGACCATTTAAATCCAATTATTAGGCTAATATATATATGTATATATATATATATAATCAGAGTATTCTTTTACTAGGTATACAGATTTTTGATTAATGATATTGTAAAAGTGCATTCTACCAGCGCTGTCTGAGCTACCAGTATATGCCATCCATCTGCGCATGCTTATTCCTCTTTTGGGCAAAAACAAGTGCATGTGGACATCACGGCAGGAGCTCTGATGTCAGAATTAAAAATATTGGCAAATAATAACGTACGTGTGTTGTATACACTTCAACATATTTCCTTTTATATATATGGTATATCTTCGTATTTTCATTTATATATATTAAATATATCATGTAGTGTTGGCATCAGATTGAGCCGAACTTTTGCATTTAAATCCACTGTTGTTGTTTTAAGAATATTTGTCTGCTAATACCATGTTCACCACTATTTAGGAAAAAATGTAATTGTTATATATCATCTCCGTACATCTTTGTAGCATTCGGTCTGGTGGAACTTCTCTGCTGGTATTGATCTTTGTTGCAAGCCATGAACTAGATGGACGGCGATTCCCTACGATACCTAATGTGACAGTATGACATCATGATATGAAGTAAAAAGTGAGCATCTTCCTGAGAACGTGGATGGCCACGTGGATCACCACAGAAAGCCATGAGGAAGCTAAGATGTCTTTCATCGTCATGTTGGACGCTATTAGTTGGCCAAAGAATGACATTATTTGGCACTGGCGTCCGCCCCATGTCCAGTTACCAAAATAATAAGGTATATTTACGTATTTATGTTAAGTGTTAAGCGCACGTTAATTCTTCCTGTTAAAACAGCAATGAAACAAATAAAAGTGGAAGGTCAATACGATACCAGTGCCCTGGTATGCATATTAACGTTTACTTCATTATTTTATATGGAAAAAATATTCCGAAAGGTTTGTCTTGTGGCACAGAAGAGGAAAAAAGTAAATTTATTTGCCTAAAGTTGACTTATAACACTACTTATAAAAAAACAAACAAACCATAAGTAATACTGAAATACAAAATTCAAAAGTTTGGGGCCATTTCTAGCTGTAATAAAATTGCAAAATTGTAGCTTTTTTAATTTAACACAACGAACATTGGAACATTTAGCGAACACAACGTGCCATTGGAACACAGGAGTGATGGGAGTGATAAAGGCCCTCTGTACGTCTATGAAGATATTCCGTTATAAATCTGCTGTTTCCAGCGACAATAGTAATTTCCGACATTACCAACGTCTGCGCTGGATTCTGATCAGTTTGATGTTATTTTTATGGACAAAATGTGATTTTTCTTTCAAAAACAAGAACATTTCTAAGTGACCCCAAACCTTTGAATATGAGACCCCTGCTACTCCCCATACCCAGTGCTTGTATGCGGAGAATACACTAAAGTCTGTGTCTAAGCCCCCCAACACTTGCATGCAATAACACCATAGTCGGTTTAGGAGGCTTCAATACTAATGCATGCGCAGGGTTCTACTGGGCATTTATTACAATCATATTTCTGTTTTCTGTAGATCGAAGCGTGTATATTTTCCAGGAAATTTGTTAGGTCCTTTATAGCCAATATAACAAAATTATAAATAACCTACAAACGTTTTGTACAGAATTTAAAAAATGCTTACTCTTTAGGAAATGCATGTGATGTTCTATTGTGTATATATACAACCATATAACAATTACTATTATGTTTTTAAGAACGGAAATTTTTCATACCAAGAAGCAAAAGAGCAAAAGCCACGTTTTGTGCTTAAAACTCCAAAGGTAAGTTTTTAATTATTTTTTTTTACGCTAAGAAACACTATTACCTGGCAACTTTGAAGATTGAATAAGGCAGTGTAGTAGGGCTGCAACAACTAATCGATAAAATCAATAATAAACGATAATGAAAATGGTTGCCAACGAATTTCATTATCGATTAGTTGAATCGATTTTATCGATTATAAGATGAGGTTTTTTTCTAGGGATGCACCGATATATTGATGGCCGAACTACATCGGGCGAAAAGGGCATTATCGGCAAAA
>VKOC01007191.1:0-13100 GCA_009364415.1 Spea multiplicata
GAGCAACTTCTCTGGCCCCGCCCCCAGAGGAGGGAGGGGGAGGCAGAATTACAGCTTCCTGTTCTACTGCTTCTAGCAGAAGAGACGCTGCTCGCGACCAAAGTACCGGTAAGCAGCCTGGCAACCTAATTGAGGTCTGATTAGAAGATGACCTTGATTATAAGACGAGGGGTATTTTTCAGAGCATTTGCTCTGAAAAAAAACTTGTCTTATAATCGAGCAAATACGGTATTTACTCACTTGCCCATGTGGGATGCAATATGTTGGCCGTACTACAAGGAAAATACTTACTAGGATTAATGAACATTAATGAATGGAAATATCAGACGAGGGTATATGCCCCATAGTGTATCAGCTCATTTCGCTGAAGTACGCAATAAAGATCCGAGAGGTCTAGCTTTTATTGGAATAGAAAAGATTTCCAAATATTGGAGGGGAGATAATTTAATTAAAAGTATAGGTAAAAAAGAAATGAAATGGGTTTATGATCTACAAACATTAGCCCCTACAGGTTTAAATATTGATTTTGACTTTTTAAATTTTTTTATACTGCACAATTTGTCGATCTTATTCATCTTGTAATTAGAGGTTGCGCTATGTATTATTGTTTTTATGTTTCATGTTACAGTTCTAATATTGGACAGTCCTTCCACATTCGGATATATAAGTATGTATCTATTTTTTATATAAATTTTTGATATCACAGGGTGTGGACAACACGTTTTACATATTGATTTATATTGATTTAGTGATTTATTACCCACAGCTCACCTACTCTAAGTTTCTTTTTTCATAATCCTCTTTGTCCCTTGCATATTTTCTTTTCTTTATCTCAATAGTTTCTATTTTAAATTTTGTTTATATTTCTTTGAATCCCTTCTGTGATCTCCTGGTATTTTTCTGGAGGGGATTGGTGTATCAAAAAGTTTAGATTTTTATCAATTTCTTTCTCCATAACATTTAAAGTCTCTTTTCGTCTTTTAATAATAAGGTGCATAAGGTTGATAAACAAACTTTCCAAAAGACATATCCATTCCTTCATGAATTCGTTATAATCTCTATCAAAGGTAGGTGCCTTGAAAAACCTTATCCCTCTAGGGGTGAGTTTATCTCTAATGTATTTTTGTAAGGTAGCTACCTCCCACCTAATCTTTAACTCTTTTCCTTATAGAGTCTCTAGATTGTTAATGCATTCATTAATTCCACCCTGAGAGGTAGATATGTCTGGTGTATCAAAAAGTGTATCTATATTACTACACTGAGCTTTCCTCATCTCAAATAGAGCCATGTCAGATAATGTACACTTTAACCCCTTCCGGACCAGGACGTACCTGGTACTTCCTGGTCACATGCCACCATGAGACCGGGACGTACCAGGTACGTCATCTCAAAAAAACGCCCCCACGTTGCCACAATCGTCGTGATCATGGGGGCGCTGCTGCTGCTGTCTGCCCGGGTGTCTGAGCAGACAGCACAGCCACCCAGAGCCCGCCCCCGAGCCTTAGATCACTCCCGCGGAGTGATTTTGTCGGTTCAAAATCCGCTTTTCATAAAATGCCACCAGCATTTGTCACTTACAAGTAATCTGATAAAAAAAAATATTTAAAAAAGTTTAAAAATTGAAATTCGCATGTTACAGTTTTGACTCCACAATGTCTGAGAAACATGACTTATCTATGAATGTGGGGTATCGCACCTATTTTGTTTTTTCACACATCTACTCAGAAAAATAATCATGGATAAAACCGCAAAGTGGATGTGAAAATGTTTTTCGTTTTTTGTTAGACCACATTTGGAAGGCGCCGGTGTGGAATCAGCTGCATGGGACAGGCCAATATGCCCCTAACTAGATTCCCTGAGCTGTCTAGTTTAAGGAAATATATAGTTTTAGGGGGTTAAAATGAAATATGAGACGTTTACTTGTCTCGGATGAGACCTGGACCCAGCAAACTAATCTGTCAAAATTCCATGTTTGAAAACTGAAATGCCCATTTTCCAATTTTGAACCCGCAGTGCCAAAGAGACATGCCCTACCAATGTATATGGGGTACTCCTGTACTCGGGGGTGTTTCTAAATATAAATTACAAGTTGTTTCAGTCATTTTATGTACCCAGGAAAAAAAAATACTGAAATACTGTGTTCGGATTAAATGGGTTTGTTAAAAATGAAATTTTACTGCAATGTTTAGGACAGGCTGGTACTAAAATGGTTAAATAAAAAGTGTTAAAATCCCCCAAGTAAAATACTTTGGGATGTCATCTTTCAAAAAAGATATACTTTTGTTGAGCAGTATTTTTTTTTCTGGCCAGTATTGGGGCGCAACTCCCAGGATACCACATTTTAAAAAAATCTTGTTTAGAAACAGCGATGCGCATCATTTATATTTTACCCTGTAAGCGCCAAAATAAATGAAAATACCAGGCATATGAGGCGTTTCCAAAAACACGACAAATACCCAAATACACTTTTGGAGTTTTTTTTCCCATTTGCACTGGTTATATTAAGTTTTTATAGGTGAAACTGTGAAAATATTTCCTATTTTTCTAATTTCCACCACATTTTTAGATATTTTTCATACTTAATGATGGTTTATATATATAATTATTATTTCAATAGAAAGCCCTACTTGTGCTGAAAAAAACATTATATGATTTGTGTGGGTGTACTAATTGAGAAGAGAGAATTTACAGTTGAAGAAAGACATTGCAAAAACACAAAAACAGCTCCCGTCCTTTAGCGCCACCTTAGTATCAAAATCCCGGTCTTGAAGGGGTTAATATAATAAGATTATGATGAAATATAATAAAAATATAATGAAATTCTATGGCTAAGTTGCTGTACACAAGCAGAAGAGCACTATGCTGATCTGGGTTTGGCTGATGCCAGGAAAACGCTACCTACTGGAATGAATAGTGCCTTCTCTAAAGTTATGAACACCTTTGTGTTCGATTGAACACCACGCTATCTTTACCTCATAAATGCTGTTTTGGCTGAATAAATTCCCACAGGCACACTCCTATATCTTGGGGAAAGCATTAGAGTAAGGGTTTTTATAGCCACTCCATGGCAACTCCATAATAATAATTTTGGAATCGGATGTCCAACAAGCACATATACACTCAGTGGCTACTTTATTAGATACACCTTGCTAGTACTGGGTTGGACCCCCTTTTGCCTTCATACTTCGTGGCATACTTTCTACAAGATGCTGGAAACATTCCTCAGAGATTTTGGTTCATATGGACATAATGGCATCACGCAGTTGCTGCAGATTTGCCGGCTGCAAATCCAAAGTGCGAATCTCCTGTTCCACCACATCCCAAAGGTGCTCTATTGGATTGAGATCTGGTGACTGTGGAGGCCGTTGGAGTACAGTGAACACATTGACATGTTCAAGAAACCAGTTTGAGATAATGTGAGCTTTGTAACATGGTGCACTATCATGCTTTAATGCTTTTGCATTAGGCCTCACCAAGGTCCCTCCAATCCAGCCAAGTAGGCCACTTTCTGCAGACTTCAATTGTGCCAGGGTCTCTTCCACATTCTATTTTAACATGCTATACCAATGTGCTCCTTCTAATCTATTTTCAGGAGTGCAGGAGAAAAGAGGCCCCTCATGCAGCTCTACCATTACCTGTGACTTAGACATAAGTATGGACTGCGCAGGCAGTCAAAGAGTTTCTCAATAAATCTCTCATGGCCCCCCTCAAACTCAAACCTACCCCCATGTGTTCTCAGCCTCAGGGGGTTACCCAGACAGGTGACATGCAACAGAAGGTGCGTCCATGATGCGCATCAGCAGGTGTAGCGTACACAAAGCTGGATTGTGGACCTGTTATGCTGCGTTTGCTTTGAGACTACTGTTGTTTTGAAATTTGACCCTTGGCTTGCCTTACTACTCTCTTGCATCTGCTTTAGTTTGATCTACCTTTGGCTTGTATGACTACTGTTTAGTGAACCAAACCCAGCTGTATCTGACCATCCGTCCTGTATTAACCCCTGTAATCTTGTGTCACCCATCTGTGACTCCTGCCTGCAGTTTACCTAAACAGGTTTTTGGATCAGTCTGTGCTTTTTCTATAACTCTTGGTACCAAAACAAACGATACCTGCCTATGCCAGAGTCTCCTCACTGTTGGAATCGCCCCTGTGCCCTTAGATTGAGGCTCAACCCATTGTTGGGCTTCCTAGGTGAGGGCTGATCTAGTTCCTTGATTGTGACTCTTTGGTTTGGTAATTGATAGTACAATGACCCCGTGTACCTTCACAACTCTAAAATCTAAACCATAATCCCAAGGACATGGTTCAAAAGGAAACAAACAATACTAAACTAACAATATCAGTAATATGAAATCTGTGTTTGTAGGTGTTCTAAAACAATTTTACAGGATATATTTTGTCAAATTCAATATATTGAAAAAAATCAGGACTGCTCCACAATGCAGATATGATAGTGACAGTACCTGGTTAAACACATGTTGACATCATGCAGTTTCCACACTCTCTCCTTCATCTCTCCATTTCCCTCTTGTGAAGGGAAGTGAACCATTTACTTCCCTTCAAAATAGGGAAACGTAGAGACAGCCTACAACGTTGTTCCCGCACTGCTGTGCCTAGTTGGCGAAAATCTCATTCCATGTCTGACTTTCTGCACTATAAATTAATGCTACATTCCTACTTCTCTGCTCTCAACCTTGCTTAAGAAACCTACTTCACCTCCCTGTCTCATAACTGTAAATGACTCTTTAGCACTTTTAATTCCCTTCTATGACCTATCCCTACTACCCCTTCCACTAACCTGAATGCCTCTGACTTTGCCACATATTTCAATAATAAAATCAAAACTATCAGAAATGACGTATCTCCACAGTCACCACCCTGCCCTCACCCTCCCTCAATGCGCCCTCCTGCCCACTGACCTCTTCTCCCTTCACTACATTAAAGCAATTCTCTGCTGTCACTGAAGAGGAAGAACAAGCTCTTCTTCTTTCCCCTTGTCCCACCACATGTCCCAATCCCTTCCCCTCTCACCGAGTCTCTTTTATCTACTCTTGTCCCTACTCTAGCACAGGTGGGTTTTCAGAGAGGTTTGGAAAGTTGCATATGAGGCAGAAAGTCTGAGGGAATCGGGAAGGGAATTCCACAGGAGGGGTGCGGCGCAGGTGAAATCCTGAATACGGGCGTGGGAAGAGGTAACAACAGTAGAAGATAGCCGCAGGTCGTGAGAGGAGCGAAGGGGCGGGTAGGGGTGTATTTGGATAGGAGGATAGAGATGTAAGGTGGTTCAGAGTTGTTGACGGCTCTATAGGTCAGGGTGATTGGCAAAGTAGCTCAGCGGATGAAGAACAGCGGGAATGAAAGGCGGGAGAGGGGTAGACCGGTTAGTAGGGAGTTGCAATAATCCAGCCAGGATATCACAAGGGAGTGGATTAGTAATTTGGTGGTTTTGTGTGTGAGGAAAGTGTGGATTCGGGAGATGTTTCTCAGGTGGAGGTGGCAGTATTTGGAGAGGACTTGATGTGAGGGATGAAGGAGAGAGCCAAGGGTGACACCAAGACAGCGAACCTGGTCTGTTGGTTGGATAGTGGAGTTGTCAAATAGAGAGTTGTAATAGTGATATCAGGAAAAGTGGACAGAGCAGATGGAGGAATTACCATGAGTTGGGTCTTAGAGATGTTGAGCTTTAGGTAACGGGACGCCATCCATGATGCAATTCCTGATAGACAGTCAGTGAGGCGAGTTAGAAGAGAGGGGGGGAAAGGTCAGGAGCAGAAATATTGATTAGGGTGTCATCTGCATATAGGTGGTACTGGAAACCAAAGGAAGAAATACGTTGTCCAAGGGAAGAAGTGTAGATGGAGAATAGCAGAGGCCCAAAAACTGAGCCTTGAGGAACACCGATAGATAGCGGTAGGGGAGAGGAGCAAGTTCCAGTAAATGAGACAGTTCTAGGACCCCTTCTGTTCTGTCTTTACATTTCCTTACTTGGCAAACTAATCTCATCCTTTGTTTTTCAATACCACCTGTATGCTGATGACACCCAGATCTTTCTATCCTCCCCTGATCTCTCTACCTCTGTCTTAGATTGTGTAACTAACTGTCTCGCCTCTGTCTCTACCTGAAGGTCTGCACGTTTCCTGAAACGCAATATCTCCAAAACCAAACTTCTCATGTTCCCTCCCTCCAACGCTAAGTTTCCCCCATCGCTTTTCCTCAATGTTAATGGTGATATCATCTCCCCACCTCCTCATGCGCGCTGTCTTGGTGTCACCCTTGACTCCGAACTTTTGTTCACCCTCACATTCAGTTTGTCTCTAAAAGCTGCTTTCTCATCTTAAAAACATTGCCCGCATCCGTGCCATCCTAACACAGCATCCCACTAAGGCTCTTGTCCATGCCCTCATTATCTCCCATCTTGATTATTGTCTTAGCTGGTCTCCCTCTTAACCGTTTCACCGCTCTACAATGCACCATAAATGCTGCTGTCAGACTTATCTTCCTCTCCCAACGGTTTACTAACACCTCTCCCCTCGATCAGTCGCTTCACTGGCTGCCTGTACGCTTCAGGATTCATTTCAAAATCCTGACTCATACTTTTAAATCACTTCATATGGGTTTCCCTACCTACATTTCCTCACTCATCTCTAAATACCCTCTTAACCGGTCTCTCCGCTCATCCAATGGTGTCCTTCTATCCTCTCCTTTGATTTCTAGCTCTCATGCGCGATTACAAGATTTCTCAAGGGCTGCCCCTATCCTCTGGAATGCCATCCCCTGGCCTGTCCGTCTTTCTCCCTGACTTCATTCCTTCAAAAAATCCCTCAAGATCCACTTCTTTAAGGATGCCTACAACATTGCACATTAACACCCTCCCATATTCCTTTAGCTCACCTTTCCTAGTCCCTCTCCTGCAATACTTGCACTAGTGTGGCTGCTCCATCCCTAACAATGGCACTTTTACCTTTTACCTATTGCGTAATATACCCTAAATCCCTCTAGATTGTAAGATCGTTTGAGCAGGGCCCTCTTCACCTGTTGTCTCTAAGTCAAATTATGTTACATACTACTTGCGTGTCCTGTCCACCCATTGTACAGCGCTATGGAATTTGATGAAGGAAGCTGCATGCTGTCAAGGACAGCACTGAGTACAGAGAAAACAAGAGGCAAGTGTATTACAATGAATCTAGTTCTTGATGTGGCACATGTTTTTATTAGCCTATTTTATACAGACATGACTGTAAGGGAGTTTATTTTATCTAAAAGCATAAATTACAAGTTATTGCCCTTATGATTGTTAGGTTAAATATTATTGTATGCTGTTCATTGACAGTATGTTAAGCACTAGTGCCTTAAATCACATAATATGAATGAGGTAGTGGTTTGCGTCATCAGAAAGAAAGAATGACTGGTAATGGGAGGAGCTAGAATAAAGTCACAAAACAATATTGGCCAAGAGTGCACATATTGTCTAAATATCCAAAAAAATTTTTTTGCCAGGTTACTCAAAGGCAGTTAGACCCATTCTAAACAGAGCGATATTCTTGACAATAATGAAAAGGGTGGTTTTACTATGAAAATAGGTGGGGATCCAACAGACTACTGCTTTATTAGTACCTTTGAAGTTGACCCACCCTTTATCTTCCGCCCATAAAACCTATTTTGATTTTATATTCTTGGCTTTGACAGCTGCTTTAAAAAAAGTCAGCTGAAAAAAGAATGATCTTTTAAAATCCTTTTAAAGAGGATTTCAACTGCACAGATTTCTACTAAGTTTATAGGCGTCATCATTCTGAGCCATTACACTAAGGAATTATTTGGTTGTCCAGGTTTGTACCAGTTAGGCAATACACGTGCATGTATTACTTTGCCAAGGTTATTATGATCATGCCATTAATCTGTTAATATGTTATGGCTCCATTTCTGCAACAGAGGTGTTTAATCACTAAATGGAGTGTTGAAGGAGAGAAACACTATTTATTGTGATGGGAATAATGTACAATTTACTTCCACTATTGAACTAAACATTACACAAGGCCAACTAAGTACCAAGTGCTAAAATCTATCGATAAGTAGATAGGTCACAGTTAAAACCACAACTCTCTTGCAAACTCACTTGTCAGCTTTCTTGTTTGTGTATGGATCTAAATCTCTAGAGTGTATTCACTTAAATGAGAATTGACAAGAGTGTTGACAGGAGAGTTGTGGTTTCAGTTTCCGCACTGCTCTATTTGTTATTAAGCGCTGATCTGGCACGGTATAATGCAAAATGTAATGGGTGAGAGGACTGAAGATATCTCACTTACTTAAATATGTATTATACACGGCAAACCAATCTCTTCCTTAATCTCATCACTAGGGTTGGACCTTCAACATGTATAGTGAAGTGAGAGATGTCACAGGTCTTCTGACATGGCAGAAAACCCTGAGAACCTAAGAATAAACTACTGGTCAAGACAACTGTCGCTGCCATAAGGGCCCTAGAAATTGTTTGCAAGTGTATCCCTCAATGCTTCTTACGGACTGTACTTTCAACAATAGACAAAATGACCCCTGCTAATTACTCTGCCATATTACATTGCTCATCATTTTGATAGAACAAAGCAAAATGTAGGAGGAGTGGTAAAATCTTTGTACATTGTTGGTCCATTGAAACAGTTGAATGCAATATAATCCACAGTGCCTGTAAGTTTAAAAGTAAGTCATTAGACTGAAAAAGCATTCCCTAATACAGTTGCATACAATGGCTGAAAGTTATTTTAGCCTGAAGCTACACTGCTTCTTTAATGAACAGGGAGGTGTATCTTTTAGAGAATGCTCTAAAGCGAGCTGAAACTTGTAAATCTGAGCATTTCAATCAATCAACAACTGGTAAAACAGGAGGCTGTCAGACACTTCTTCCTGTCCAGACAGATTTTCATAACTGTGTCCTAAGCTACTGTGTATTATAGAACAGTTTGTGTCTCATTGTGTGTCCAGACAATTTACCGTTTCAAATTTTAGTACACAAATGGAGGACAATACATCAATCATGCACGATTCACATTAGCAATGTGTGATTCTATAGAAAATGTATTATATTCATGGATATTATATCTTCATATGTTGTCACATTTAAAATGTTCTTTGTGCAGGAATAATATTTATCTTCTTATTCAATTTTGTTTTGGTCTGCCACGCATTTGTCTCTAATCTATTATAGAATGTACATTTTAACTAGCTGCAGTTGATTTACCACAGACGTAAATGGTAAGGGGCTACAAAAGTATGTAAAGTACAGGCATTACAATAGAAGTCTGATATGTATGTATTAAAGGTGTATATGTTGAAAAACTGCCTAAGCAGGTATGGAAGGAGGAGGGCTAGTACAAATACAAACATGGACACATTAAATACCTCCCAACTGTCCCAGATTTTGCATGACAATCCTGATTTCCAGGCACTTAAAATTTAAGATCAATGTCATTAACACGTTTTACCATAACATGGGGGGAAACGTGGTAATATCAATATTTTCAAAACCAGGAGAAATTAAAGCAAGACTTTAATCCTGTTCATACCCTTTTTCTGTTCATGTTTTTTTCCTGGCTCTACTAATTACAGATGTCCCCATCTGTTTTATGGGTCCTCACTCCCTACAGATGATTGATTTGTTAGCACCCTGTCTCACTTTCTATTTTATATTCATGTTATATGCATTCAAGAGTTTCCACCTCTTTGCACCTTTTTCTGTGGTGTTCCAATAAAGGATGTCAACTTTGACTAAAGCCACCTTTGCCATACAGTTGTGTGAAAAAGAAAGTACACCCTCTTTGAATAATAGGGTTTTACATATCAGGACACAATAACAATCGTATGTTCCTTAGCAGGTCTACAAATTAGGTAAATACAAGCTCAGATGAACAACACATGACATATTATAGTTATTATTATTATGTAATTATTATAATGGGTAGACAGGACATAATAACTAGTATGTAACATAACAGTTTGACTTACAGAGACAACAGGTGAGGAGGGCCCTGCTCAAACGAGTTTACAATCTAGAGGATTATAGTTGTTTAGGTTGAAAAAAGACTTAACTTTGGATCAACAAGCACTAAATAAATATTAATTACTATACTATCATACAAAGCCCTCTATGTTTTGCTTCATTAAAAAGTATCTAGGCCCCTTTTAAAGGCATCTAATGTATTTGCTAGCACCACCTCTTCAGGCAGTGAATTCCATACTTTTATTGTCCTTACTGTAAAAGAAATACCCACCGCTGTCGTAGACCAGATCTCATTTCTTCAAGTCTTATCGGGTGACCTCTTGTCCTTTGTAATGTTCTATTAATGAACAGATCTTTACAGAGCCCTTTGTACATATTTATATAACATTATCATATCCCCTCTAAGATGCCCTATCTCTAATGTGTGCACATTTAACTTTTCTAGCTTTTCTTGATAACTAAAACTTTCCATTCCCCTTATTAGTTTTATGGCCCTACTCTAAACTTTCTCTAGTTCCATAATGTCTTTTTTGAGAAAAGGTGCCCAGAATTTCTCATGATTTATTCAACAAAAATAAGGCCAAAATGGAGAAACCATGTGTAAAAAACTAAGTACAACTTATGATTAAATAGCTTGAAGAACCATCTTTAGCAGCAATAAATTGAAGTAATACTTTTCTGTATGACTTAATCAGTCTCTGATTGTTGTGGACTGTGGAGGAACGTTGCTTCAGTTAATTGAGGTATGCGGGCATTTGTTTATGCACAGTTCTTTAAAGGTCCCACCACAGCATTTCAATCAGGTAGATTTGTCCTGTTACAAGACCCAATTTCATGATAGCTTTAGCTGTCGGACAGATGACCTCACATTTGACTCTAAAATACTAGGTATACAGAGGCATTTGTGAGCAACTCAATGACTGCAAGGTTCCCAGGTCCTGTGGCTGCAAAACAAGCCCAAATCATCACCCCTTCACAACTATGCTTGACAGTTGGTCTAAGGTGTTGATATGCTGTGTTTGATTTTGCCTGTTACCTTGCGCTTTAGCTTTTTGTGTCTTCTGGTTCCTGGTCCCTTACACCTAATCTGTGCTGTTATGTTTTTTTTTTGAGAAAAGAGCCTTCTGGCAACCCTGCCAAACAAACTTGTTCAGTCTAATTGTATTGTCATGATCCTTAATATTTCATATGGTAACTGAGGTCTGTGGAGTCTCAGATGTAACTCTTGGGTTTTTTTTGCAATTTCTCTGAGCATTGCACTGTCTGACCTTGAAGTGAATTTGTCAGGATCTTCACTCCTGGGAAGATTGCAAAGCTGATGAGCAATTAACCCCTTGGCTGCTAAGCCATTTCCCACCTGGGTGCTAAGCTGTTTTTCGGCATTTTGGTGCACCTTTCGTTTAAACACGTTTAGAAGTACATTTCTTGGGAATAAACTATACAAACCATATATTGTTTTTTTCAGCACACCCAGCAGATTCCATTTTTATATGTGTATGTCTCATTAGGTTTGCAAAATAAAGCCAAAAATGGGAAAAAGGTGTATTTTTTCACTTCCCTCTCAATAAAAACTAGATTGTAATTTAATTTTTCTAAATTCTAATATCAAAACCTGTGTTGCTAAATATTTGTAGTAGGTAACCGGTCTAAAATAAACCGACATTGAGAACAGTAGACTGTGTTTTTCTAATATTTTATTGGTAAAAGTTAAATTTACTAGACTATCACAAAATTAATCTTTAAATTTAATGCATGGGTGTCATCAATTAAACAGCTCTAGCTGCCCGGGATGTTAAAATATGCCAACAAAACTATATATTTTTAGAAACTACACCCCCAGCCGCAGCAAATGAGGTCTCACTTGTATTTGTATCACAAATCTGACTTGCACAAGAAAATAAGTGAATATCACACTAAAAATAAATTAAAAAAAATAAAATTAAAAGCGACAAGTTCATTTATGTCTTGCGCACTCCAGGTTTGTCCTAGAAACACATGCAGCCCCTCATTTGATGCGCCAAGGGGTGTAGTTTCTGCAAATGTGTACTTTTTGTGCCATAATTTAACTTCTTGCGCGAGCAGTAATGCCACATCAAGGCTTCAACCCTAATTACTGACCATTCACACACCTTTCATATCTCCATTCACTCGCAGAAGCACACACCATACTATCCGTACATTCACTCACAGAAGCACACACACCATCCCGCAGCGCCAGTTCTGCTTACCAAAAGTGGCCCACTAGGCGCTCGCACCATGCCGTCGTTAGCAGTCAAGGGGTTAAACAAGGGCACTTGATTAGCAGCAACTGTCTGCTACTTAGCATCTTAATCCCAATGGAAGCAGTAAGGGTGTGCTATATCAAGACACAATATACAGTAGTATTGTGACGGATCGTCCTGTGCCCCAGACTGGACACATCCGCCCTTCAGCTCCTTCCCTCTCCCAGTAAGCGGACACGCTGTGGCTGTCCGGAAAAGCAGTCACAGACCGGCACTTCCCTCAATCATGAGACAGAACTTCATGCTTTGAGGTTAAAACAGAACTCTCTTTATTTGGGAACACAGGGGTATTTAAACAGTACAAGGGATTGAGTTACGTCCAATAGACACACAAGGGAATTGCGTCCAATAGACACAAGGGAATTGCGTCCAATAGACACAAGGGAATTACATCCTGCCCTCCTTTGCATATGACTGAGTATTAGCACTCAGCCCAGTAGGGGGTCTCTACTGTAGTCTGTGAAAGGAGGGAGGGGGCAGGACATGTGGCACCTGGACAGGGTAGCAAACAAGGGGAACAAAAGCACACACCATAATTACAACATATACTGGGAAATGCAGGTATCACAAACAAGAACTATCACAGACGGTACCGATTAACCCGGGGCCGTCACAAGTATGTCATCTGTTGTTCATCTGAAGTTGTATTTACCTAATTTATAGACCCGCCAAGGAAAAGTTGATTGTTATTATGTCCTGATGTCACACCATAGAATTAAAAGAGGGTGCACTTTCTGTATAAAGTTATTAGGAAAGAATATCAAGAAGTGCTGGTGTCACGTTCTACCCAGGCTGTGGAGCTGCATATCTCAATCTTGCTTCAGTTT
>VKOC01007192.1:0-15528 GCA_009364415.1 Spea multiplicata
CGGAACTGCCTTCATTCTTCGTGGCATACTTTCTAGAAGGTGCTGGAAACATTCCTCAGAGATTTTGGTCCATATGGACATGACTGCATCGCGCAGTTGCTGCCGATTTGTCGGCTGCACATCCATGATGCAAATCTCCTGTTGTGATCTAATGGATTAAGATGTGGTGACTGTGGAGGCCATTGGAGTACAGTGAGCTCATTGTCATGTTCACGAAACCAGTTTGAGATGATGTGAGCCATGTGATATTATGCATCATCCTGCTAAAAGTAGTTATCAGGTAGGTTGTCGTGTTTAAACAATGCTCAATTGGTACTAAGAGGCCCAAAGTGTGTTAAGGAAATGTCCCACACGCCCTTACACCACCACCAGCCTGAACCGTTGATACAAGGCAGGCTGATCCTGCCATTTGGATGTCACAGCTGGATTCGAGACTCATCAGACCATGTAACGTTCTTCCAGTCTTCCATTGTCCAGTTTTGGTGAGCCTGTGCAAATTGTAGCCCCAGTTTCCTGTTAGCTGGCAGGAGTGGCAGCTGGCGGGGTCTTCTACTGCTGTAGACCATCTGCTTCAAGGTATGACGTGTTTTGCATCGAGATGTTATTCTATGGTTGTAACGAGTGGTTATTTGAGTTACTCTTGCCTTTCTGTCATCTCAAACCAGTTTGCCCATTTTCCCCTGACCTCTGACATCAACAAGGCATCTGCCGCTCACTGGATATTTTCTCTTTTTTTCGGACCATTCTCTGTAAACCCTAGGGATGGTTTTGAGGGAAAATCCCAGTAGATCAGCAGCTTCTGAAATACATCAGCCCATCTGGCACCCACAAACATGCCACGTTTGAACCTCAGCAAGTTGTCTTGGCCACATCTACCATGTGATTGTACCTAATAAAGTGGCCAGTGACGGTATATATTTATATATATTAAGGTGAAAGTCTGGATCTTTTGTGCATGTGGGTGTGTTAGTATTTGGATGTTGTAATGTGTCTCTTAGAACTTGTGTGTAGGGATGTGTATTAGTATGTGTCTGTGCATGTTAGTGTGAGTGTCGGTGTGTGATAGTGTGAGAGCCCCTGCCGACATCAGCCTCTGGACCCAGTACTTCATATTGCCAATATTTCATATTGGGCTGGTGCAAATTTTGTCTCGTTGTTTTGATGCCACTACATTGAGCCCCTGTGTGAGGTTTTAGTTTTTTGTCTAGCCGAGTGCTTCTAGTCCTTGTGTAAACTCTTGGCCTGCCCGTGAGAAATGCTACCGGGTCACCTTGAAAAATGGAAACCCCCTTACATAGAACATTTACAATATAAATTGTTAATAAAAATAATTGTAAAAAGTTTGCATATAACTAGAATGTGTTTTCCCAGAAGATTTTGCACTGTTTCTGTGAGTTTATGTGCCCATTCTTCTAAAAGAGCATTTGTGAGGCCAGGTAATGATGCTGGATGAAAAAAAAAGTCCGTCATGCAATCGGTGTTCCTATTCATCTCAAAGGTGCTCAGTGGGCTTCAGGTCAGCCCTCTGTGAAGGCCACCTGAGTTCCTCCACAGCAAACCCTTCAAACCATATGGACCTTGCACAGGGGCACAGTCAAGCTGGGACATGAAAGGCCCTTCTCCAAACTGGTGTAACTCAGTTGAAAACATACAAAATGTCTAAAATATCTTTGTATGCTACTTTGTGGCTAAGCTGTTGCAACTCTTTCTGATTGTTACCGTCACAAAGCAGTCATGCGCCATGAAGCAAGGAGCCAACATGTCTGTTTGCTACTGCGGTAACTCTTAAAGGAACACCATGATGCTTGCTGATCTATCCTTTTTTTATAATTCATTCCTTTAGATACCACAATCACGGTGTTCTTCAAAATGTTTACCGGGAGGAAGAAAAGTTCCAATGCCTACAATACACACCTGCTGTTATAGCTGCGTCCCATGCTCAGAGGGGGAAATATCCAATGCATCTGGTAAGAAGGAACACTGGTAATATTGTAAACAAAAAGTAATTCATTTAACAGTATCGCAATTAAAACAGTATTTTCTCGGTGTACTTTTATGAAAATGAAAGAAACTGAAGAAAGATTCACAAAAACTGAGTTGATTCTTTTTGGCTGTGCTAATAAAGTACCGCTTGTGCAATTAAATTCGTAAAAATGTGTTGTTGGGTTTTTTTAGGTTGATTAAGACCGAGGTATTCTATTGTTTACCACAGGTCACTATGATAAAGGGTCAAGATGTTTGTCTAGTTGAGTAAAAAACACATATACACGATTAATATGCATCTCCCTAAAAATGCTTTTGAGGGCTGTTGGAAGCATGTGTTGGTTGAGGAGATGATTTGACATCCTCTGACTAGCACTAGTCACATACTCTGACTTTGACTAGATGTCAAAGCTAGTCTACATTAATAGAGGTCTGTACCGTCGTAGTGCAGATATCCTTTGCAGCTAACACTTTGCATTTTTGCTTGCTGCATCCACTGCTGGGGCCGGCCCTATCCCTTTGCCCGTTCCCATAACCCCCAACACAGCTGTCTAGATTATGGGGGATGTACAAAAACTAGAACATCTTTTAAAAATAAGACAACAGCACATTACTTTTAAAGGCATCTTTTTAATATAATAATAAAGTTCATTTTAGGTCAACCGCTCCATTTTAGTGCACA
This sequence comes from Spea multiplicata, assembly GCA_009364415.1. Taxonomy (NCBI): domain Eukaryota; kingdom Metazoa; phylum Chordata; class Amphibia; order Anura; family Pelobatidae; genus Spea; species Spea multiplicata. Next base: position 2,666 of record VKOC01007192.1, read on the forward strand.
AGCCCTAGGGGAATGCTTACACGTCATTTACACTTAGCTGAGTAAAATTTTAAAAAAAGGTAATTATTATGATACTTGATAGCAATAATTGTTTTTCGTGATTCACAATATTTGTCTAACCGACGCATTTTGCAGACAGTGAAAACTGCATAAAATGTCCAGAGGATCAATGGCCAAACGAGAAGAAAGACAGATGCACTCCCAAAATGGTAGAGTTTCTGTCCTACAAGGATGACCTGTTGACTTTCCTCTCTGCTTCAGCTTCACTTCTGTTATGTTTTGTGGCTGGTCTAATACTATTAGTGTTTACTTTATATCGGGATTCACCAATAGTCAGAGCTAATAACAGGAGCCTCAGCTTCATTCTTCTGTTCTTTATCATGTTGAGCTTCCTCTGTGTGTTTCTGTTTCTCGGTCGTCCGGTGGATATAACATGCATGCTCCGTCATACTACTTTTGGAATCATCTTCTCGGTGGCTGTATCATGTGTGCTGGCCAAGACATTAATGGTCTGTATTGCTTTTAAAGCCACCAAGCCTGGAAGTTCATGGCACAAATGGGTTGGAGTCAAGCTACCCAATTCCACTGTCATTTTATGTTCATCTGTTCAAGTTATAATTAATATCTGTTGGTTGGCTATTTCACCCCCATTTCAAGAGCAGGACATGAACTCTGTTAAAGAAAAGATCATCATTCAGTGTAACGAGGGCTCAGTCATTGCCTTTTACTCTGTCCTGGGTTATTTAGGGATTCTGTCCGCTGTTTGTTTTCTTATAGCTTTTTTAGCCAGGTAATTACCGGACAGTTTTAATAAGGCCAAGTACATCACCTTCAGCATGCTGGTGTTCTGCAGTGTTTGGATTGCAATGATCCCGGCCTATCTGAGCACCAAAGGGAAATACTTGGTGGCTGTAGAGATTTTTGCTATATTGATGTCAAGTTCTGGACTTTTAAGCTGTATATTTTTTCCTAAATGCTACATAATTCTGTTTAGACCAGAAATGAACACAAAGATACATGTGCTCAAGAATCTGAATACATAATTAACAGCCACGTATGCACTTTGTGTTCACCTTTAACTTTCAATGTATTACTTTCTTCTACTTGAATTATTGTTTGCATTTAGTTAGTGATTCTTAAACAATCTTTCTCGTGTGTTCAAGAATATTAATAAATAATTAACAGCCACTTTTAAGTGTTACCTTTATCTTTCGATTTGTTATTTTTTTCTATAAAGTGCTTGAATTATTGTTTGCATTTAGTTAGTGATTCTTAAAACAAAATCTAGCTTTCTGGTTTGGATTTTGATTTCTACTTCAGTTATTAGAGACTATAAATATGAATGCAATGTAGTTCCACATGCCAAATTGTTAGATTATAAAAGAGAGGCAAAAATAATATAGCCGAAGAAGAAAAGTAAATTTCAGGCTGAATATAATCATAACTGTGAAATCTCACAGCTTGATTTCAAGGTTACATAGTTACATAGTTATATAAAAAGACATGCATCCATCAAGTTCAGCCTTTCCTATATCTGTTCATTTGTTGCTGTTGAACCAAAAGAAGGCAAAAAAACCCCAGTTTCGCTCTTTCCAATTTTGCACTAAAAAATTCCTTCTTGACCCCAAATGGCAGTCAGATTTCTCCTTGGATCAATAAGCTGTTTCCCCATAATTAAAGATTATATTCCCGAATATTATGTTTTTCCAGGTATCCATCCAGTTGCAGTTTAAACGTCTGTACAGACTCTGATAAAACTACCTCTGCAGGCAGAGAATTCCACATCCTTATTGTCCTTACTGCAAAAAACCCTTTCCTCTGCCTTAGACTAAATCTCCTTTCTTCCGGTCTAAACGCGTGTCCTATGCATAGTCCTGTTTATGAACAGATTTCCACACAATGGTTTGTATTGGCCCCGAATATATTTATATAATGCTATCATATCCCCTCTGAGGCGCCGTGTTTCTAAACTAAACAGATTTAAATTTGTTAACCTTTCTTCATAACTATAGTGCTCCATTCCTTTTATTAATTTTGTAGCCCGCCTCTGCACCCTTTCTAGTGCTATGATATCCTTCTTTAGAATAGGTGCCCAAAATTGCACAGCATATTCAAGGTGCGGCCTTACCATTGATTTATACAGAGGCAACATTATATTTTTATCCCGCGAATTGATGCCCCTTTTTATACACGACAATACCTTACTGGCCTTAGCAACTGCTGACTGACATTGCACATTGGTGCCTAGTTTGTTGTCTAGAACAATTCCTAAATCCTTCTCATTACGCTTAATTCACTACTGTTTAGGGTGTAGTTTGCTTGTGCATTTCCTACCCCGAAGTGCATAACTTTACATCTACATTGAATTTCATCCAGGATTCATCCAGGCATGCATACATGAGGCAAGATGTGCATTGAGTGAGATCATCAATCTTGCTAACTCCCATAACCATACTCACAATCAGGTATAAGAAAAAAGAAACAAATGAGAAATCTACAAAATAACAGTTAAACAAGAACACCCGTTGAAAAATAAACAGTTAAAAGTACAGAACTATAGTCCAATAGAAATATAACAGTATAAATACAGTACCTTGTGTAACCCCTTTTTGTCTTTTTAACTCCTACTTAAAATAGCCTACTTGAAAAGAAGCAACTCAAGTGAGCAAGCTCTGTGAGTTAGTTGGGGCTTTATATAGATAAACTCACACAGGTGAAACTAGGTCACCACTCCCCTCAATTAACTGAGTTGCAGCACACAGAAGAAGAAAAAATGTATATGCCCAATACTTTTATTACAAGTATCAAAAAAAAATACTGTCTGACAAGACACGTAAGTTACCTTACTATACATACAGTATGTATATAAAATCAATGTGGAAGGGGGTACAGTTGGCATGGAGGTCATATGCAAATAATAACCTAGAATAAACTGGAAATTGATCAGGGGCATTATAAGAGCATTGAATCTTAGCATATCACTAGTTAATATAACACATTAAATATTGTAATAAGATTGGCTCTATACTAAAGAAGTTAAAAATACATAATTTAGTTAAATAAATTAACAGTTATACAACAGTTATACTGACACTCAAAGACACACCTAAACACTCACACTACCACACACACATCTAATCCCTAACACACAAAAAACAAACACTTTTTTCACACCTTAACACACTAACATACCCACAAACTCACACACTTGAAATAACATACCCAGACTTACACACACCAACGTATGGAGTCAGACACATGCAATGACATACCCAGACATACACTAACATGCCCACACATTAACATACCCCCACACAAACACTAAAATAACCAAACATGTGTCTACCCACTAAAACACATGTTCACGATAACATCCCAAGATACACAAACTATCATACTAAGACACACATTCAAACACATGCCACTCACTTACTCTGCCTCGGCCTATTCTTCAATGTAGCTGCTCAACAACTGCTGGGTCACTCAACATTACGTGACCCTGGCCAACCCCTGTGTACGGACACACACATTTTAACCTTTTGCACTGATACCCACCAAGTGAAATCTTAAAGTAAATGTATTTATGCAGATGGACACGGACCAGTCTAACATATTGAGCATTATACTCAATTACATAAAGAGTAACTATTCTGAAAAACACATTTTACTCAATATTTTGATTTTGACAGTGAATTCGAATCGAGTAATTTCAATATAGTGACATAAACAGAGAGCCACAAACAACTTTGGTTCAGAAGGAAAATAGGGATAAGAAACTGAAGTACACAACGATTTTGTCCTACGCGAAACAGACATGCGGAGACAACCCAGGGAAAAAGAAAGACTCTACATCAAACGCTCTAACATCTGAAACTCGTCGAAAAGACACTAAAGTCTAAAGGACAGCTAATTTAGCTGAAAGTTGCTCGAGCAACAATGATACATTATCTGGCCAGTTTTTGATCAGAACAGTTTGAACATCCCAGCGAGGAGTGGGATGCCGAGAAAGACGTATTGCATGAAGCAATCTACATACCAAAGGATCTCTACCCAGAGGAACCCCTGCCAGATGAACGTGTGATGTTGAAAGTGCTGAGGGAAACACAGTTATAGTCCTATAGGTCTTGCCTTCAGCAAAAAGAGGAGCCAGAAAATTTAGGATGCAAGGTAGAGGTGCCGAATAGTCCCAGACACCAGCTATGCCAGACATTCCAAACATGGATATAAGTCTTCCAAGTGCCTCTCTGAGTAAGTCTCTAACCTGTTGCGATAACTGCGGCAGAACCGACTACACAAACAATCTCAAGTGTCCCTGAAGTATGAGGAGATGGTAGTCTCCCTCCAGACTCTTGAGGAGATGTTGGAACAAAGGCAGTTGTATGGGATCGGCCCATGACATTTCCAGTAGAGCTGGATACTCCGGCTGTGTTGACCATAGAGGGGTGATCAAATTGATCTGTTGTCTGTGTACCTGAAGCAAAGTACGTGCGATAAGCGCGAAAGGGGGAAAGGCAAACGCACCTGAGTGGGGCCAGATCTACCTCGTCTACCCCCGCGGACTCCGGGTCTGTCATCCAACTGAAAAACGTTTCCACTTGTCTGTTGAGACGAGTGGCAAAAAGATCCAAGGAAAACGGACCCAGCTCTGACTCTAGCTCTGCGAATACGTCCGTGTCGAGATACCAATTGCTTACGTCTGGCCAATACCGGGAGAACCAATCCACTACCAGATTGTTCGTCCCGGGAAGGTATTCTGTCTGAATCGAGATGTTTCGTTCTGTCACGTCTACCATAAACCGGAGCACTCACCGCAGAAATTATTCTCCTGGAGGAAAGCCCCGAGAAGCAACCCCCAGGAATTCGATGATCCCAACAGTGAGGAGGCCCCAGAGTAGGTAGATATGGAGAGGTAGATAGTCTCTGCATATAGCTGGGGAGATCCACACGAAATAGGGAACGGTGAGATAATTGCTAAAACTAGCAGTAGTAGTGCGCGCGTCCAGCAGGGGGAGCGCGACCTCCATGCCGAGCACCCAGCCGATGCTTCCTCCTGACCTCAACACGATGTAAGTGTAGCGGCGAACCGGGAGCAGCACGGACAGACGCAGGACGACGGGGAACATCGGTTTTGTGGGAGCGGGTGACACGTTCCAGGCAAAACTGATACAGAACCTTGGTCAATTCGGTCAAGATCTTGGACCGTGAACCCCCCAGTCTGTTTATGTAGCAGAGAGCTGAGAAATTGCCCACCCTGAGAAGAAGAGAACATTCACCAAACTTTTTTTCGCAAACGTTCCCGCGATCAATTAGAGACAATTGATGTGTAACAGACGTTCCTACTGAGAACATTGTCCCTTCTGAGACCGCTCCCCAACCTGAGAGACTAGCGTCCGATTCCAAGATCAGATCCGGTTGGGATCCGAAAATGGCTCTGCCATTCCAGGACTCCCTTAACTTTGTCGTTTGTACCAACATGTACTACGACCGCTGGATCATCCCTCCCAACAATCTGTCTACCCGGTCCGCAATATGTCGAACCCGAGCACCCGGGAGACAGCATACTGTTCGGCATTTGGGGTCCTGGCAACAGATTACCCTATCAACCTTATAATTGAATTAACAACCACCAGCACCTGTCTAGCCTTCCTACCCTTCTGGCTCCCCACTATGCTGACTACTGACCCTATAAGTTATTGGGACCAGAAAGCTGTTATCTGTTCAGGTCTCTACTTAGTGGCCCAGTGGTTGCTTTCATGCTCACCCACCAGTGTCCAAAGCAAGAGCATTTTCTCTGTGACAGGCAACATCTTTAACCTCCAATGAACACAGCTCCACCACCTGGTGGTCTTAAAAGTAAATCCCAGTACTCAAAGTGCACAGTATATTCAAAACGAGTGAGGTTCTAGTGCTTCTGCCCTATCTACTTCCTTACTCTGGCAAAAACATGCTGCATTTGCCCATCATCTGCCAGTGCCTGCCCAGACCCCATGCCCTACAGCCACTAGTGCTCCTCAATCTCTTCCCTTAATCAATTCTTTTCAAGTCAGACCTGCTCTGTTTGACAAAATGTTAGACTAGGCCTTGGACAATTGTACTGCTCAATTACTGCTCAGTTTTTGAGCAGTAATTGTCTCCCAAATACAGAAAGCCATCAATATCCCCAGAGAAAACCTCCTGAGATACCAGCAGCCACAAAAAAGAGATCGAGTACCATTAGTGGTCACCTATAATCCACAAATGGAAGCCCTGCGCAAGATCTCAAAGGAACTACAAGAAATCTTGCACACTGATGAAAGACTTCGGACGATATTCCCACATCCCCCACTGCTCTCATTCAAACAGCCTCCCAATCTCAAGCAATGTATAGTGAGGAGCACCCTTCACAGGCGAACAGCAAATGGTACCTCTCCCTGCCAACAAAAGAGATGTGAGACCTGTGCACACATCCTTCCCACAGATCAAATACAGATACCAGGCTCACACTTACACCACAAAACCAATGGCTGCTTTACGTGCAAATCATCTAACGTGGTGTACCTTATCATGTGTGCTAAGTGCCCGACAGCGATGTACGTGGGGGAAACAGGCCAAGCATTACACAAACGGTTTAATTCCCACAGACATACCATCAAACAGAAAAAATAGATACACCTGTTGGAGAACACTTCTGTCAGCCTGGACACAGCATTCAGGATGTGAAGCTGTCAGTACTGATGGGATCGTTCCGCACCCAGAGGGAGAGAAAGATATGGGAGATCAAACTAATATACCGTTTTAATACCCTAATTACTGGCCTCAACAGAGACAGAGAATTCATCTCCCATTATAACATCACCAACCATTAATCCTCCCACAATTCAAATTCACTACAAACAATTTATTCCTGAGTACATTTGACACCTTCATGGATCTGGCATATGTCTAATGGTTTTATGGCCCCTCTAACCAGGGAGTGAACTGACCAACGATGCTTTAATTGAACCATATCTGTCCATTGGATCTCTGCTAGTCCAACTAATTTACTGCTGGACAAATTCCCCAATACCTCTGTGTTTATCTAATGTCTTTGTTAATGTGTGAATTGTGCTTTTGTATTTAGACAAGTCTTTGTTAGCTTCATTAATGCCTGAGGAAGGGACCTAACAACTTGGTCTCGAAAGCTCGCAATCAAACTCTCAGTTAGCCAATAAATGGTATCATTTTTACTATACTTTTCTCCTGCTCAGTTTTTGAGCAGCATTTCAATGAATGCACGGCTTCACACACATTCATATTGCTTTGTAAACTGCTAATTATTCACCTGTTGTGTCTGTTTTTTTTGTATAATGTCGCTGTTGCTAAGCTGGTGCTTCTATATCAAATCTGTCTATTCTGGAATAAATAACTCTGATTTTAAAAGTCTATTTTGTGCTGTTTCCCTTACATTCCCTGTACTATGCAATGTGCCCAGTAATCGTGTGTCCTTCACGTATAATTTGATTGCCTTTGTGTGCCAGTGGCACAGACAATTTCATTTGGCATCTAGTAGTCTGCTTCCATTCTAATTGCATTCCTATGCTCAGTGAAACTGATGAGGACATTATGTCACTGAAATTATATAGCGAATGTCAGCTGTGAAGGGAGATGGTCTCTTGCATGAGTCATTCTCTGTCCTCATCAACAACATCTATCCTGACAAAACAGCACACACGTGAATAAAAATAAGCTAATTACTGTCTGCCATGTGAATATACATTTAACACTTTGAGTACTAGAGAGGTATAACACAATGCTCCAAGAACTACCTCTCAATAAATAAAGATAAAGACCCCCCAAAATTATATATATATATATATATAATACATACAACATCGATATATATATATATACACACTTCCCTAATATATTGCTGCCATATTCCTTAGTATTCCTCCAATACTTTCAAGAATCCGCAAAAAAGCCAACCAAAGACTGGAGGCGCTCATAAATGGGAAGAAAAAATATACAACCATATCTGTATAAATAACTGAAAACAAATTATAAAGTGTATTTATTTTTTTTATATAACATAAAAGGAGACAACAACCAATGGCGCAATATAATGTTAATAAATACAATCCTGCGCAGTGCTTAAAGGTCACTCACAAGATATGGTGGGAAAAAATTCTTAGTTGCAGTTTCCAGGAATATGTGCAAAGACACTTTAAGTGTTCCGCGGTACATATTACACCTCTCCCACGCTTATTTTTGTATCTTCAAGTCGCAAACAAACGCTCTCAATGTGTTTTGCTGTTAAAAGCAAAACTGGAGAAATGTAGTGTGTCTTTCTGTGATCCCTTTTCAAGTGCTATAGTTCCAGGTTGGCGTCTGACATCATCACGTTACTTTCAAAAGCTGTTCTAGTTTGATGTAAATTAAAACAGATCCTTTCCATTCATTATCATTGTCTAAAGGGTCTCAGTTAAAGTGGAACAATTAACCCTAATGGGACCTACATGTAGCAATATAAAATAGGGAGGATTTAGAAAATCTATACAGAGATTATAATTATATATGCATAATAAATGAATATTTCATACACAAGTTATAACTATTTGTTAAAAAATGCTTTTTTTCTACATAGATAATATGTAACCATTGATGACTAGGATATAATCAGATACTTGATTCCTGGCACATGATATATCTATGCCTATTACATGGAAAATTTCAAAAAGAAAAATGTTATACATTTTTTCTTAGTTATGCTACACTGAAATTCTGTGATTTTGTTAGGTTGATGTACACAGTTTGCTTTTTTAAATTTATAGAAACCCATTAATTTGGATCATAAAAATTATATTGGATTTTTTTCGTTATTTTTGGTAGGACACTTGTGGCCAGCATGTTTTTCAAAATGCCAGCTTTCTTGAAGGTGATACATGGTTTTGGTGGTATAACCTTCCCTAAAACACTTTCCCTTTGGAGGATCGGCCAACATTTGTTTAGGGCCCTTTTAATGTCCCAATAATTGTTATTATACCTAGTTAAGAAAAAAGTTGAAACCTTGGTATTCTGATCTCTAAATAGATCCTCTCTGTTCATCAATTTACTTTCTCCATATTATTCCCTAGTAGATCTTTTAGATAAGGGTTAACTGAAAATGTCTTTAACAGAATGTTGCTTTGTTCCAAAAAAAAAATCCTCATTCCTAGTGCAGTTTCTCTTCAGTCTCATAAATTGCCACTTGCGGGTGTTGTTAATCCATCCCATATGGTTTAAAGAAGTATTGGTGTGTATTTCACTATTCTAAACACACAGAGTTAAGTCTAAAAAATCAATGGTCTGATCATGGATATTTGAGGTGGATGTTAAATTATATTGGTTGTCATTTAGATACATTATAAATGGTTCCAACTCACATCTTCTTCCCTGCCAGATTATCAAAATATCATTGATGAATCTCTTCCATATCCTTCTAGCCATTTATTCTTAAAATTTCCCAGTATGTCCATTTATATATTTTAGTATTATGCGGAAGTGGAAGCAGAAGTGACAGTGGTCTGCAGAGATGGTAGGTAAACATTGAGAATTTCAGACAAAAAAACACTGAGAATTTCAGACAAAAATGTGGAGCTTTCTTTTTCGTCTAGCCTTGTTTTCATGGTTTTGTAGGAATCACCGAATACGTAAATTCATACAAATCTGAATGTTCATATCTAGTGAACATACAATGAAAATACAATATATACAGAATGTACAGAACCACCACTTACTCTAAAGGAACATGATCTAATCAAATGAAAAAGTGCAAAAAACAAACGCAGGTAATAGATGAAAAAGTCTGTGATGTGAATACGGATCAATAATTTTTTATGTTCATTATGAACAAAGTGTCAGTTCCTTTTAATCAGCTTGGAAATATCCATAGAGGCAGTGTGGAAAGTCAATGGGAGGGTAATCCTAGGGGCACTCAGGTTAGTTTTGTTGAAGGGGATCCAATGCTTTACATAATGACGTCTGGAGAGCATGATGATGGTACCCTCGTTCCCTGAATCTGTAATTTATTTACAGAGGTTATCTCTACGAGTGGCGTGAGAGTTATTCTGCACAACCCTTGAAAAACTGGCAGTATGGTAGAGCTTTCTTCAATGAAGCATCAAAACCAGCAGCACATAGAATTGAATTTTAATGTTTGAAAATGTTCTGAGATATACATCCAATCTGAAGAGAAAACTGCAAGCATCATCATTTTGCCCTCACTTGAACGCAAGGCAATATGACAGCATTTGCGGTGAGCAGAGAAGGTAGGGAAACATTTAGAGAGGGGGAGAGTAAGAACGAACCAGAATGAGAGTGTGGGTGAATGTGGGCCGACAAATCTTATATGGGAATTTGTATCTTATTGCTTTGTTTTTGTCCGATTTGTGTAGCCTTGTTATAGTGGCTTTGTGTGAATCGCCAAATTGACCGCGCGATCAGGCATTCCCTTTCAATAGGTGTCATTGCTGACACTCATCAGAGGTTCACTTGAGGAGAGAAGAGGCTGTGCTCTCCCATTTCTCCCCCTGCTGGGGAGCTTTGCATCAGAAAGAACTGATTAGGAGAAGAAGATTGAGAAAAATAGTTTCTTCCCTTCCAAAAAAATCAAGGGAAAAAAGAAATATAACTGAAATAAATAAAAAATACAATTGATTCTCAGCCCAGCGATGTCACCATGACATCACTGGCATAAAAATATATATTTCCACTATAAGACATATAATCACTACCCCAAACCCTTTAAATCAATAATATTAAAAAATGTGTAAAGCATGGATGTGGCCCTCAAATATGGAGAAAGGGGATCATTGGCCCTTTGGTTATGAAATCCTCAGGGACTGAAGTGGGAAATTCACCCTAAAGAGCATAGCCTTTGGCATGGGAAAGGTTAAAATAAGTTTTGAAAACAAAGAAAAATGCTGCCAGTTTGACTAGAAGTGACTGTGCCACTTTAAAAATAGAAATGGTATCATTCTGATATATGACCATAGAGGCAAGTACTTCCACAAATTAATTTTATTGTTTTTCAGTAATATATGTGTTAGTTTTATGACCATTTTACTTCAGTGCCTTCATAAGGATTCCTGTAATACATTTTAGTATAATTTTATCAAGAACAAAAGGTGATAAAAATATCTAAGAGATATAGATTTATGTGAATCCACATCACATTTTTCCTTCAAAACTATTTTCTATTAATTCTAACCTACTCTCTGTCATTATTACTTTTTTTGCAGTCAAATGTGAGTATTCACCAAAGAAGTCTGCCCTCAAAGAAGGAATCTTACCTGTATTTCCCTGAGAACTAGAATGTAGGATGGCTGGTCCCATGCTACATTGTACATGTAGGATACAGTACATGCGTTGATTATTGTAATCTGTAAACTACATAGGTTTATTTCATACTGATTTTATGTAAATTGTAAATGGGACCAAATCTGTATATGTACATCTCCAAGTTCCTTGTTGAACAACACTTTTCAATCCCTTCAAACATCATGGTCTGCCTTTGGCCTTCCTCAATGCATTTCATCCTACGCTTTTCCATTTTTAACCGGATCTAATCTGGTTGAGGTCTGGTCTTTGACTGGGCCATTGCAATACTTACATTTTTCTCATTTTTAAACATTGTGTTGTAGATTTGCTTCTGTGCTTGAAACGATTGTCCTGTTGCATGATGCAATTTCGACCAAGCTTCAGCTGTCGGACAGATGGCCTCACAATTGATTCTAAAATACTTTGGCATGCAGAGGAGTTCATGGTTGACGTAATGACTGCAAGGCTCCCAGGTCCTGTGGCTGCAAAGCAAGCCCAAATCTTGAATCCTATGGAGTTATTTCACATGATTTCACACATGGCTTCTCCATTTTGGCTTTATTTTGTTGAATAAATCATGACAGTGTAATATTTCATGTGTTGCTGTTCATCTGAGCTTGTATTTTTTAGATATACTAAGAAATAGATGATTGTTATTATGTCCTCGTATGTAAAACCAGAGAATTCAAAGAGGGTGTACTTTCTTTTTCACATGACTGTACATGCACATGCAATTCAGTGGATGGATATTTAAGCAGCTCACTCAAATATCAATAATTATCAATAAGGGGGAAAAAGTGTGTTTTAGAATATTTGTAAAGCAAAGATTTTCACTTCTATTCCTAATCGCTTCCAATTATAGAATCAACCTGGTTTTGTCTGACTAAATATATTGTGGCACCATAAAAATGCCTTAGTTGCAGATTGAGTTACTCAAGACCCTACATGGTCTGTACAAACCATTCTATGTTTTCTGATGATCCCCTGCAACTGTTCACACATAATGTCTTCAAGAAAGCAGGGTGGCAGTCCCCTTGCTACAAAACAAGTGGACAGATCACCCTCTAGGCCGTTCAAGCCCCCCCAGTGTCCTGCTGCCCAATGTGCCAGTTACAGGGGAGACCTTTGATTAGTAAAGATAAGGAAAATAAAACAGCCCCAAAGATATTGCACCTGACACTACAAGCCCTAGGACTGGCACTGCTGTTGGTTTTGCTTTGTTTGATAAATCATGTCCATTAATTCCAGAAGTTCAAAGTTATCCTATTTTATAAAGCCACAAAGACAGAAATGGAAACCACATATATGGTCCAAAATACCAGCAGCCATATCGATTTACATTTAACTCATCTGGTAGGAGTAGTAGGACATGTGGCTGCTACTGTAAAATAGGTTAAATCCTGAATAACATGATAATTAAAAAAAAGGCATATCACAGAAAAAAGGATCAAATCCTAAAGTGCCACATATTGCAAATGTTTATCCCAGTGCAATTATATTACCATATTTGCTTGATTGTAGGATAAGGTTTTTCCCAGAGCAAATGC
>VKOC01007193.1:0-22785 GCA_009364415.1 Spea multiplicata
ATTTGGAGACATTTATCCCATACTATAGTTTTCTTAACATTAGAAGAGTATTTACTTTTGATTTTAATTAATATTTTACTCAGTGTTAAAACAGATTACTTTTATCATAATAAAAAAAAATTGTATTTCTGCTCAGCTTGGGAGCCGATCGGCAGCTGGTCCTACACTATATCAACATGATCGCAAAGGGTAGGCTGTCCAGTGACACCACCTATGATATACATGGTTGGCTCTTGGGGTCCACATCGCCAAACATGCACTGGCAATCAAAGGGTTAAGGCTAAATGGGTGAGGTATCCCTTCTTTCTTATCACGGATACTTGGTCCAACTATTTTGTCATAGGACTCACTTCATATGGGGCACCTTGACAAGGCAGGTAAGATGTGATTTGGCCAAAATAGAGTGCTAAAGCTATATGTATGAACTTGCAGGTTTGGGTTTGAGATTTTTATTTTGGCTAAATAACATGATATAGGCATAGTAGTCAGACTCCTTACCATCAGAAGAAGAAATATAATTGTCATAATCTCCTGCCAAATGCAAAGACTCTCCACCTACTAGACACCAGAGACAGTGGGTCCTCACTACAAGAGGGGTTATCAGAGCACATCCATGCATTTGTCCTACCCTTATTATGTCACTGGTTATATGACACACTATTGAATGCAACAAGGTGTACAGCATATTCCATCAGGGCATGAATACACAATGACATCAATTGAAGCGCCTAGTACATTTTAATATGAACATCAGTCTCTTCAGTTCATTGTCGTCAATCAACAGATTGAGTAAAACAAATATATAAAACTATCAATCCCCAGGGTGATGTGGACCATTCTCTACCATTTCAATATCTGAATACACAAATCATAAAGAGATTCATGCCCTGATGGAAGTCACTTATAACGTGTGTGTATTGTTTTATAAAAAAGTGTCCTACACCAGGAAAAATATAAAAGTTAGTGTTGATTTTATCGGCCATGATACACAAAACTGTAATTTTTTTTATAGGCTAGAAATTTGGTCGGATTGTGTAGCTTCAGAAGTAGAAATATGTGTATTATTTCTCACTTATTTGTTATTATTGTTTTGACATATTCTTTAACATTTCCTACAGGTAATGTCACTATTCATGGATATGCCATTCAGTTTTCCATAAAAATGTCAACTGCAATAGAAGTCAAAGAAGCAATAAAAGCCAAACCTCAGTATGAACTCACTTATGGTGACTATATCACAAGTTTTAGTTCATACACATTGGCAATTACTGCTCAAATTCCCTGTTCCCAATTTGTGATTATTCATCACATGCATCTATTAACTAACTAATGTACAGTTAGTGTAAATAATAAGGCAGTCTAGACATATTTAAGTATTGCGTTTGTCACCCTAGGAAAAAGCTCCATAGATCACAGGTCACACACCCCAAAGGCCAGGCCTGCCAACCATATTGCACACATAGGACTTGTCACAGCACAGACATTGCATCCACAGAACTGCCCAGCACCTATAGGACTGGCCCAGTATACGCATTTGCACATTGCACATAGGACTTGCTCCAGTACCCACATCTCCTTCCATTTGTATTTAATTCTCGATTTTCTCCCTCTCTCCTCTTCTTCTTTATTCCCTTTCTTCTCCTTGATCCCTTCTCATTATCTCTCGCTTTTATCTTTATTTCTCCTGCTCTTTCTCTTTATCTCACCCTTTTTCCCTATCTCCAATCTTTCAGTTTATCACTCCACTTTCTCTTTTCTCCCTACATCCCCTTTCTCTTTTATCTCTCCTCTCCTCCTTTATGTCATCTCTCCCATTTCTCTCCTTTCTTCCACTCTTCTATCTCCTTTCATTTTATCTTTCCCCTTTCTTGTTTTCTCTGTAACTTTTCCCCATCTATAATTTTCATTATCTCCCTTTCTTCCAATCTCCCTTCACCTTCTCTTCATCTCAGCACTAACACACATGCACACATATACATACAAAGAAACCAAGATGCACAAAGTAACAGAACAACACACATGCATTTTAACATACCCAAAGACACATGTTCACACGCTAACATACCCAGACACACAGGCAGACACATATACATAGCCAGGCAGACACAAACATACATACCCAGACACACGCTAAAATACAGACAAACACTCAAATACCCAAGCAGACACACACTAACATACTCAGACACACATACATACCTTGGAAAAACACACAAATACATACCCAGGCAGACACTAACATACATACCTAGACATGCACTAACATACAGGCACACAAACAAATCCCTCACCAGATCCCACCAGATGTGCTGAGCACTGGCATATGATGCCAAATGTTGGCATCGGCAGAATCACAAAGGAGAGATGAGGCCCGTGAGAAGGAGATCCATGATCTCTACAGCCTGCCCTGCTCCTCCAGTGGATCTGTGTGGGGTACCTTAAATGCAGTGGACTGGAATGCCCCCACATAGACCTGCACCCTAGCCAGAAGCCTGCCTTGCCTACAGGTAGCGTTGTCATGCTCTACCCAAATTTGACCAGGTTCCATGCATTTCCATCATTACCCTACCTTTTGCTCTATGTGTTTTTATTTTCCTTAAGAGGACTTTAGTGCATAGGATAGTCCCATTCAAATTGTCTTGCAGGAGATGTGCTCAGCCAACATAAATCCTGCTTGTTATTGTGCCTAACAAAATGTAGACTTCCACAGAATAACAAACTAAAGTTAGTCCTTTTCCAACCACAAATTTTCCATTGTTTGGGGGGAAAACAATTTACCTTGTAATAGTTTAATGGAAAACCATACTTCTTTAGAATCTTTGCCTGCATTATCTTGCTTGTAATCGAAAGAAATTGTGCTTCCAATCATTTTTACAGTCATGATGTCAAAGAAAGGAAGGGGACAAAATCCGGAACATACCAGCTTTGCTGTGCTGGAGGCAAAAAACAATAACATCATAAGCCACAATCGGGGAGTTAACAAAGGAGCTTTCATGTTATTAAAAATAAATTCTTCATGTGTTCAGGATGAAACAAAATAGACTTACAATTCACAATTGTATTTAACCCATTCAGTCCCTCAGATATAAACACTGCTATCTATATCATTATGTATTAAAGGAGCACTACCATAACCATTTGTATTATTATCTTTA
Organism: Spea multiplicata; assembly: GCA_009364415.1. NCBI lineage: Eukaryota > Metazoa > Chordata > Amphibia > Anura > Pelobatidae > Spea > Spea multiplicata. Next base: position 3,156 of record VKOC01007193.1, read on the forward strand.
CACACAAAGTAAATTCTGGTAAACAAGTTTTGGATTAGAAGTGGTAGTTTATACAATTGCAGCTTACTGAATGCTACCTACCGGTACTTTACAAATGGCTTTGTTTGGATACCTTTCACACTGCTAGAAAAGTAATTTAATCCCATCTCACTAAGGATGTCATAATTGAGACCTAGATGATCAACAGCAGACTGGAGTGAAGTATATTATAAGTATTTTTGGTTTTGTGTATACGTGTGCTATGCTACACACTGTTTTCATGGAGAAGATCTTTCATAATGGTCCCATTAAGTGTCCACACCCAACTGGACCTAATGGGCCAAATGGTTCTTATTTGCCATCAAATTCTATGGTTCTGTGTTTCTTATGCAACCGTATTCTGGAATTAAGCACAAGTGCACAAAAGTACTGAAATTACATTAATTTTCGCACGCACAAAACTTACTGAAGACTGACAATAGCTGAAAATCTAATCTATTTAGAAAATGTAAATGTCAAAAGGTATGACCGTTCTACAGAGTTATCTAAACTTAAGCAACCAGTGTAGTCTTTACAATGTTATATAAAGTTAGTGTTTTCTTATTATCTGAAACGATGGTAACGTTGATGCTCACTTCCCTCTCTATCCTTGTTAGGCATCTAGGTTTAATGAGTTCCTTCAAGTGCTCTGAAAAGAGGTTACAAGGTTCAATTTCTGGGGTTTGTTTTCTAGTTATTGCCCATCCAATTGCATGCAGAATTCATTCACCTGATGCTGCCTGAAAAATGAAACCGACCGATTCCTGTTTGGCAGAGGTTAATGAATGTTACGCTCCCTGCCATTATTCTGTTGTTACATTGGTATCATTTTTTTCCTAATACTTGACCTTCTAGCTTGTTATAAAAATCATAGTTTATACAGAGTTTTTAGACATTTACCCACTTGTAACCTAGCAAACATAACATTTTTATGTAAGAGAAAGAGAAATATCAAATATTTCACCTTGAAGCAACATTTGGCACATGGAAAGTCTATACAGTTTATTTCACTTCCTAGATGGGAAATATTTCATATCTAAATCACTACAACATAACATGTTGTATATATAAAAGTGGAGGGTTAACAGGATAAATTCAAACATGGCCCTGTATGTTTTTTCTTAGTTCATGATGTAGGCTTGTGTTTGCCTGTTGGATTGGAAATATTCATTTACTGTTTAGAAAACAGATTTGAGTTGTTCTATCCATAAGACATGGACCTGTAACTTCTCGTGGACAGGCAGGCCAAAGAACATCTTCATCAGATAGTATATAGTACATGGGTTGATTTGAATCTTTGCTTAATATTGGTGTTAAATGTACTTAGTATGTTTTACATTATATATCAGGAGACCTATGTCAATGCATTTGCTAAGCTTTCCATTTGTTGCTTTACTGAAACACTTAGAAAAGTGATGAGAGATTTTTCTAGAAACAGGTGTTTGTCAAGCCAAGAAAAAGTGTCTTACGGGAAAGGTTTCTTCTTCAAGGGGAAGGCAATTCTAGGGGAATTCTTTAGACTTTGCTCTACTTACTCTGCTCCCCACCTGACCCAATGTAAATTCTTTACACTCATATTATTGTAACAATCTTACTATTCTTTCCAAGGTCAATTGGTATCTGAATAAGGGAAGGTAATTGTTTCTATGTAGAATAAATCAACCCGTCTCGGGAATACAGGGCCTACAAGCCAATAATACTTATAACCACAAATACACAAAAAATATGTGGGGGGGGCTAGTTATTGAATAAATGTAAATGCTAAATGCTCCTTTACTAGCACCATTGATATATAGGTTAGTAAACTCCCCAGCGCTCCTTTACGGAAACATTTAATCAAGCAGAGAGTTTCTATTTAGCATCTGATAAATCATCCTATTGAATAATGTAGGATTTGGAAGGGGTTTCTCCATGTGTAGATTATTTTTTCACTGCGTGATAAAACTAGGCCACAGCTCACTAAGCTTTCAAATCTCACATGAATCTTAATTTTCCAGATTTTAATCAAATTCTTATAAAACAAACATACATGAAGACAGGCTATACATCTCATTTTTTTTTTACTATATTTATATAACACATTTTCAGAAATTAAAAAGGAAAATGCAAATATTTAGTATATTTAGTGATATTTATTTCATGAAATATTAGAAGCAAAGATTTGAAATATTTTTTTTCCCCAAAAACCAACCATTATATGAAATACAGTATGAGAATCCATAATGCATACAGCTATTGGTCAGTTCCATGCTTAAGATACATCTTATCTCATGCTTACAAGAATATTTAATTTCCTAAGCAGTTTTTTTCTTCGCCTTGATATATAATTTATCCCCTGAACTAAATAACATGCAGTTTTCTAAATCTTATTTTTTTTCCATCCTTCCAGAGGAATTCCATTAGGGCTTCAAGGTCTTCCATTTTGAAGAGATGGGTCTATTGGAGCCATGTGAGCGTATATATATCTGCGTTACAATGTTTACCAAATGGCTGCAGCTGCTGCAGAGAAGACCTATTTGCAAATGAAAGGGAATTCGCAGTTCGTTTATGACTCATTCCAAGTTTACTGGGTGGTTCACACGCCTGCCGGAACAGGAAGGCCTCATTGTGCTCAATTGTTTTCCTGAATGCCTTTATGAACAACGGCAAAAAGGAAATATTACAGTTTGGCAGAGATCCACCAGCCTGATTGGTACTATAGAGCTGAGAACGTGAAGCGGACCATTGCCAAGTCAAACATATCCTTACAGCCTGAGTTATTTTTGTCTTTGCGTAAAGTGAATTGCTGGCTCTTCCAGTGAAAGTATTTTTAAAAGTGAGAGAAGATCACAATGATATGTTAAAAACCACATTTAACATGTTGTTTGTATGTGAAGAATTAAAAGGTGCTTTAGAGAAGCTATGTTAAAGAAACACCTCTTTGTGCTTGACATGCAGCTGAATGAATTAACCCATAACTGGAATGTTACTTCTTGTATGTTCACGCTAATATATAAGGTGGTGTCATGTCACAGGTAGGGTGACCACATCAGCCAGGTTTTCGAGGACACATAATTTTTTCATATTGCTGACCAGCCCCGATAAAATACTGCGTTAACCCTTTTATGCCCTTTTAACACACATTTTCAAAAGCTCATGTGCAATACAGCCACTTAATCATAAACCGGGTGTATGAACATTTCAAGTGACTTTGTATTACAACTCCCATTATAGTCTGCAGGAGCTATATTGTTAAAGTTTGCCTAAATTTGGATTTATTATTTCGCTGCACATGGGTGTTGGAGACACTGATCTTGTCCAACCAAAAAAGCAGATCTTAAAGCAGATCTCCTCAGAGATAGACTTACAAAATTAGTCAAAACAATTCAAATCACCACGCAAACAATCAGAATATACCGGATTAGTACAATTAAGTAGTTTTCTGCAAGTATATGGATTAATAATAATATGGCTCCCAAATTGGCTACATTAGAAATATATTTGGATGTTTACCATGTGGCACATCAGTAAAAATAATAAATTCTACATTCTTGTTAAACCAGCCTAAGCTCTACCTTTCTTCCTACTATATTAAAGACTGTTAATAAATATATCTATTAACGTTACATAAATACAGATGGTGTCCCCACAAAATCAGAAGGAAAAAAAGCCAACTGACCTGCACATCTGGAAGTCCTGTTAGTCCTTGTGATTTTTCATGTAATCCTTGCCACCATTCCAGGCACCTGCCTCAAAAGATAGTCTGTACCTAATAACTAAGGTCAAAAGACCTAGCAAACAAACAATAACCTTTTTCATGAAAATAATTAGTGCCAAACCAAAACTGACTTAAATGTACACTCCAGCCATCATTTACATATGATTGCTGAGAGGTCCCTTTAAATTTACATGGTCCCCCTTTTGCAAATGCATGGGGGGGATATGCATTTTCCATGTGATATACTTACCATCAGTCAGCTCCAGGAGAATGCCACAAGTGGCAGGTTTCAAAGTAAGTGCCTTCCTGCCACTAATTGCCTGCTTCTTAACCCATAATATGGCTGGACCAACCATTGGCATGAGCCATGCTCATCCCCAATGCCTCGCACATGCACGTATTCATCCAGAGAGGAGTACGAGCCAGCTCAGGAACAATGATCTCTGCAAGTTTTTTGGCTCCAGCACAGCTCATTCAGTAAAAGAAACATTTGGCTGCCACCATTACCAAATTGCTACAAAATATTTTTGTAACGGGCTATTAAATGGTTAATATTTACAAAGTCTCGAAAATGTTTATTTAAAACATTCCTACATTCGTAACCAATGATGCTTGATTCCAGAGCTACTGTCATATCAACTATTGCAAAGTGTAAGAGTTTTACTAGAAAAGTGGAAGATGAACTCCCCCAGCCTACACCCTTTGCAATATACCATGCAGAGTTTACTGATACTTTTTAGCTGAGCAAACTGTATGCTACTTAGGTATTTCATATCAGCTCCTTCCTGTAACATTAGTCCTTCCACACTCACTTACTGGCATCACCCTTAGCTATCAAAATACAGCAATTAATCAAAATAAAAACCAAAGAAGAGGTCAACCTATGTTACTATTACAACAGCTGCTGTGAACCACATTTCATATGCAGAAGCATGCGCAAACATTTTTACTGAGAATTTCTAAATGACATAATCAGCAAGGAGAAGACAGAACCTTAAACAACATGTTGAAAGAACGTGCATTTATCTTCTCTGCGTCTCCTGACCACAGCCCAGTTACTCATTTACACATCTTCTGTACATTTATGGATCATGTGGAATTCTTGTTCCAATCGAGCTCTTCTGCACATGATAATTTCATACACTCACATTTTTATTTTTAATACGATGGTGCTATGATAGTTGGTCTCTAAATAGTTGAAATCACACATGTTAAAAACACACGTTATACATTGGTATACTTACATAATAAGTTCCAGATCTGGGGATGTTTTAGGATGTAAGAACCAGAACTGAGATTTTAACAATGGACCCCCTACAGTGGCAGTGTGTAGCTATGGGGTCTCTGCATGTAAGTGATTTGGGGCCCTTCTGCTCCTACGTCCCTCGCTCATACTTTTTCTATTGTTGTTGGTTTCTGTTGGGTAGGCAAAAGTTCTGTGCTTCTGTAGAAAGGATCTGTCCACTTGTGCGTGTTGTAGACTGTAACTAATTACTGATGTGTTGCAGCACATACAACAGGAAGAAGCACAGACATTACTAGACACCAGGGACATGGTCTTCAGAAAGGCCCAAACTACATTAGACTCAGGACTTAGTTGTAATTTTACCCCCAGTGGATGTTGTATTTACACAAGTTATGATGAATGATGTTTTGGTAGAAATGTCAACATTTACCATATATTACACTGAGCAGTGTTATCAAATGGCTGCTTTAGCCACCTGGGACACATGTAAAAAAAATATGCACTGTGTGGTTGCATAAAAATAAGTGCTGGCCTGACTCAAACATATTTATGTAAATGTACTGGCCACATAAATATTCTAATCCAGAGTATACTGTGACACCTAGCCTTTCAGTTTCCTACTCATGAGCAGACCTGATAGTAAGCAGCCCACGTTAATGATCGGCTCTTCTTAAATACCAACATAGTCTCTTAGGTAATGCAACCCTGTCCAGATTCAGATATATATATATATACATTACACCAATAGGGTCTTTTATGACATTACATTCTAAATACATAGACATTAATTAATTGCCCCCCCTTTGCAGCTATAACAGTGCTTTTTGCTCATTCATCCAGTGGAGCATTTGTAAAGTAAGGCACTGGTGTTGGATAAGGCTTGGCTCGCAATCTCCGTTCCAGGTCAGGGCTCTGTGCGGTCGGTCAAGTTCTTCCACAACAAACTCATCTAACAATGTCTTTATGGACCTTGCTTTGTGTACTGGGGCCACAGTCATGCTGGAATAGCAAAAGGCCTTCCCCAAACAGTTCCCACAATGTTGGAAGCATGGCATTGTCTTGATATGCTGAAGCATTAAGATTTCCCTTCACTGGACGTAAGGGCCCTAGCCCAGCCCCCCCAAAACAGCTCCATACCATTATCCCTTCTCTACCAAATTGCTGAACTGAAGCATCATGCTAAAGAAGAGTGGGCCAAAAATCCTCCACGACGATGCGAGAGACTGATAAATCATACAGTAAACAATTATTTCAAGTTATTGCTGCTAAAGGTGGTTCTACAAGGTATTGAATCATAAGGTTTACTTGTTTTTTTACACATGGCTTCTCAAATTTAGCTTTATTTTTGTTGAATACATCATGACATTATGTGATATGTCATGCGTTATTGTTCATCTGAGGTTGTATTTACCTAATTTTTAGAGTTGCTAAGGAACAAATGATTGTCTTGATATGTAAAACCATAGAATTCATATATAGTAATAGAGTGATAGTTATAGTGATAACGTGTCTGTTGTGAAATAAACAAATCATGTTACTATACTCCTGGTGTTCTTTAAAGCAATGTAAATGGCATTTTTACAGAGGGGTGAGAGGCGCCCTGAAGGTTAAAAGGAAACTGAAACCATCATAGCTTTTAGTATAAATAAATTCATATATTAAAATGACGTACAGCGTGCAGAGGCAGGCTATCCCGGGGGGGACCCTAAGTTGGTCTAGATTAGGCTGGCCTGCCCATTCAAAGGGGGTCACGTAATGCGGCATTATGTGACCCACAGCAATAGTGCAGCAGCTCGCACTGTGTGTGTGAGCTAATGCGAAGAAAGAGTTTCCAGAAGGTGAGTAAGTATGTGTGTCAGTGTGTGTTTGTGTAACTATATGTGTTGGGGTACTCAACTTTTCTTGCCGCCAGTGCCAGAACATAGCAAACTGCAAAAATGTTTTATAGGTATGCAGTTTAAAAGTTCATGACATAGAAGCTGAGATAGGGGGCAGTCTGTGTGAGAGCCGGTATTACATGATCAATTTACTGCTTCTCTCTTCTTCTCACACCCTCTTAAAAAAGCTGTCTGAACCACCAACAACAGCAATTTAACAGAAGGGAAATTGCTTAATATACATTGCTTAATTTGATAAACAATATTACAGACGTTTATTTAAAGTAGAGAATTGTAACGTACAGAATTTGGAAAATCTGTCACATCTCCATTAAGCTTTTATAAACATTTTTATAAGCATTATGTTTCAAATAAATCCTAATATTTCATACAAGTTGCTTGATGTATTAGTAAATTAAAATCTATGAACAATTTAGCAGAACACAAAACAAACAAAAAAATCATCTTTCTATAACATTCTTTGTCACTATTCATATGACTGTTCATTGGGTACTATACTATATGACTGTACACTTTGATAAAGGAGCTTGGTTGCACCCAAAACATTTTTTGGGTCCCTTCTAAAGAAATGCATTAAAGTAGTTTTTCTACCGCGCTACCTGAGCACTGTGTCATTTTTTCTGACTTGCACTATATGGCTGTATGAAATGGTTTTACATTGCTAGAAGCAAGGAAGCACATAGGATGTGAATAACATACATTCTGTCCAATAAACTATTGACCCAATTATAGGCCGCACTTTCTTCCCCTAATTTAAGTCTTTAAAGTTTGGGTGCGGCCTATAATCGGGGTTTAGCACAGGGATGTGCAATTCGTATTGCCCGGAACATGCAGCATTGAGGGGTATAAAGCATTTCAGGGGAGCAAAGTGGCATATCTGTGGGTTTCTGGCATATCAGGGGGGCAGCGTGTCATATCTGTGGGTTTCTGGCATATCAGAGGGGCAGCGTGTCATATCTGTGGGTTTCTGGCATATCAGGGGGGCAGAGTATCATATCTGTGGGTTTCTGGCATATCAGGGGGGCAGAGTGTCATATCTGGGGGTATCTGGCATTTCTGGGGGACAGAGTGGCATATCGGGGAGCAGAGTGGCATATCTATGAGTAAAGTGCATTATGAATAACGGTAGGCTATTTAAACCTACATCTCTTCCAAACATGATTCCTATGTTAATCCATCCCTATATAATTAATAAACACAGGGCTAAACAGCAACAGCAACGTATGCATGTTTGAAATGTTCTTACAAGAGTCAGTGCTTAGACAAACCAGTTATTTGTGCCATCTGGTATTTATCCTCTTTGATGTTTAAAGGAATAATTCAAATCATTATCTTTGAAGAAGGCCAAGTTCTTGAATACATCACTATCAATTTAGTGAGTCATGTAGGATGTATGGAACCACATGCTCTGCCAAAGTGTGACCATCTGAAATATGACAATAACAACATTCTTGCTTTGAGAGCAAAGGAAGTTTACAAATATTTTCGAGGAAAAAAATCAGGGGGCTGTTCCCAGATTGTTCCCAGCTACTGGAACACAGCTACATCACAAAAACGTTCGCAAAAAGTGAGTATTCATTATTTGTATCCAGCAGACATTTGAAATAATTAACCATGATATGAAGAGTGTTCCCATGTGATGTTTCTTATGGGACTGATTCGATTACTAGAATTTCTCCATTACATGCATTTGAGCAGGACCCTCCTTATTTTTAGTTTCTGTAAATCCAGATTGTAGCGTGAGGCGCTATTTGTTATGTCCTTGTAAGCCATTGTGCAGAATATGATGGTGCTTTATAAATCAATTAATAAAGGCTAACCAAAGCATTTGTTATGCTAGGTGACAGAAAAAATTATAATTATTATAATTATTATTATTATCTTTTATTTATATAGCGTCAACAACTTACGCAGTGCTTAATACAATACATATATTCCAGGGGTATGACGAGATGAGAACTGACAGACTAAGAAAAATACATTAGGTGGGGAGAGCCCTGCTCGCAAGCTTACAATCTTGAGGGATTGGGTTGACAAACATAAGGATCAGAGAAAGGGTGAGAGGTAGTGTGGTGGTTGTATCGATGACAAGGAAGTTCTAGCAGCTAAGATGGTGCGGCTTCTCTGAAGAAGTGGGTTTTTAGATGTTTCTTGAATGTTGGGAGGGAGGATGAATGCTGAAGGTTCGGTGGAGGTAGATTCCAGAGATATGGGGGCAGAGTGAAATCTTGTAAACGGTAAAAGGAAGAGCATTAGCCCATGGGAAGAACGTAAAGATCAAGCAGGAGAGTATTTGCTTATGAGGGCAGAAATGTATGGAGGAGCAGCGTTATGGAGGGCCTTATATGTTAGTACCAGGATTTTAAAATTTCATTCTAAAGGTAATTGGGAGTCAGTGGAGGATTTCACAGAGTGGGGAAGCAGAAGAGAAGTGGCGTGCAAGAAAGAAAAGCCTAGCAGCAGAACACACAGAAAAGGCTTCTATACAGTAGGGTAGCCCTGGGGATTATTCCTCCTCTTTCCCCTTTTCCAGTGCTCTGCTACAGTTTTCCTATATCCGCCTTTAATGTATTGCATGTGAACAAACTTTACATATGGCAAAAGCTTTCTATATTTTAAAAAAGATAAATGCACAGACCATTTTTACAAGGAATAGAAACATACGCTAACCAGAAGCAGCCGTTTAGCTTTAACCTTTTCAAGCATGTGTGTGAAGGTGAAATGACTGTAAACATACTAAACTTTGTATACGTGATAATAGCAAGAAGTTGCCTATACATTTGCTGTATGGAATCCACATGCATTTAATTGGCATGAACCAACGTCTCAAGGGAACAGAGTTTCCTCTAAGCTCCCTTTTCTGCTCTTTAAGAATAAAACCCTTTATTTTATATACAGGAAGCAATTTATCCACTTTCTCAAGAGAAAGAGGGCTTGTGAGGACATATAATGCTTTGAAATAGTGAAACATTCAAGTGATTTTCTCCTGGCAACTGGCATCTGGTTCTATAATCTGGGAGGTATTTGTTTATAGAAAGTCATGTTTTAAACACAAAGTTACTCTTAATGAAGGTTAATGTACTTTGAAAAGTCCTCTCATCTAAGTACAACAATAAGAAAACTATGTATTTCTCAAAATGTTGAAGCAGTGCAAACAGACATGACTGACGTGATTATATGTGATACTCTTCTGATTTAATTTGCTTTATGGCATCGTAACCGGAAATTAATTAGAAGTTTCTTAAGGTCTGCAGGACACTGAGCATCTACTGTTTGTGTTCTGTGTACAAGGCAGGAAATGAAACCAAAGCCAACGATAACGTCACCATTTCTACCACTTTATGGAAACCAAACAATTCTGCAATGGAGTGGGGATTTTTCTTTCCTGTGTATCTGGTAGTTGCCTGTATATACTACACAAGGAGATTTTTCTACGCCAATAGAGAAATTAGAAGATGTGGTGTATTCACCTCTTGCTCTGCCATATAACTGACCAAGGCAGGCCCCTAGAAGCCCCATCCGGGGCTCTTGTCTTCAAGTGCTGTTAAGTGCTGGTAAATGACTTCATATCTTGGCTCTCGACTTCTTTTGCTGCATGGTAGGGATGTTGTGCCAGCTTGGCGCTGTCATCTTTAATGTAAATGGGCCACTGCCCATTATGGCCAACCCATTAAGCAGAGGTGCACTAGGGGGCCTGATCATCCAAGAAGGCAATCTGTACCCAGTTTTGTGGCAGAGGGATTGCCAACCTCTAGACCTGCCAGAGGCCTAGTTTGTCTAGGTCACAATATGACACGGGTTATAAGCTAAAAATGACTATGATCACCTCCATTTTAAAGTTTAGTTTGGTACAGGGACCGTCCTTCACACATCACAACACTTGAGGGGTCGAAATATGTACCAACCCATGTTCTACAAATATTGTGTATTACCGCATTCTGTATTAGCAAAACAAATCAGTTTTGGGGGCAGACACGGGCTCTAGAATCCAAAGTATGTTAAAACCTTAAGTGTGATCAACATCTTAATACAACTTAATAGTTATTATTAGTTATCAACCCAAATTAAATAATCATGCATGCACCTTTAAAAAGGTATCTGACTTAAATGGCAGCTGCAACTTGGGATGTAAATTGAAAATGCAAAGAGAGTAAAAAAAAATTAATACAGTCACCATATTTTGAGTAATACGTTCTTTAGTAAATGAAGAAAGAACAATCGAATGAAAATGCAACCACATGCAATAAATAAAACACAGCAAATCTAATCATAAAAGTATTACATAACAATGAGAAACTGCTTGGCTTCTATTTAACAGCCACTCCACATGAAAATGAATTACATCAGTTAGTTTTTTGTGAATTGGCGAAAAAAACAAAAAGGCTTAACCAGCATGTGGTTCCTATAGTACAAACATCTTCCTTGAATGTTTGTATGGGAAATGTAAGAGCATCTCAGAAATATCTAGTGATCTATTGCCTAGTAAAAAAAAAATACTGGAACAATTGAAAATGTGTGTGTCTTTTCCCATAACATTCATATAAAAATCATACAACGTGAAGCTCTATTAAGCGTTTCTGGAAATGTGTGCCCCTTTATACTACTCGTATCTCACATGAGCTCATACACACACTCTCTCTCCTTATGGGTTTTTTTATGGCTTTAGGGAGCACATAAGGACACAATGCTATACTTTACCAATTGCTGAAATATGCAGCCTTCCAGCTGCGGACAGCATTAACCGGGGTATTTGTAATGTATAGTTTGTGGTTTGCAAACTTGGCACAGAGAACAATCGAGCTGACTAAGTCTGCCCGACTCACGCTGAGGCTGTATAGATCATACTTCACGTACAGTTGCTTATTTGAACTTCGATTACCCATTTGCAGTGAAATAATCCCTCAATTTAAGAAAAAAAATTAAATCAGGGCACATTGAATTTCAATAAACATAATATGCCAGTAAAATGAGAAGCCTTTAATGCTCCTGGAAGCTCTTCATACAGAACAGACTGTTTGAGGTCATTCATTACGGTGTATGGTATCAATGGAAGATAGGTAATGAAAATCTAGAGTTTGTGCATTAAAATTCTTGAACTTTTGCTCCAATTCCTTTAAAAAGATGTTAAGTGATCATCATACATGGGAATAAACCCATGCCTTAGCAAATCGGCCTTAGAAAATCTTGATTGCTCTGTTATTCAGAAACAGAAGCTCTCAAGGAAATCTTGAGAAGCAGGTCAGCTTTCCTGTTGATGAACATAGTTTTACTCTTCTGAATCATAATGTCAAAAAGACCTAAATAAGACAGAGTTCTCATAACTCCCCTATTGGGGCTATTCAATTCAGGCCATAAAGCCAATCAAACATTTGAGGGTTACCACCAAGGAAACACAAAATTATGTAAAATATGTAAATGACAACATGTGCAAAAGGTTTGAAAGAATTTCCAGGCTCTGGTTGCCAGAAAAGCTACATACGATACATTCTTAAGAACAGAAAAGAGTAAGCAATGCATTGAATCACACGTCTATATAACTGCAGCATCACAGAGAGGATTGCGGTTACAAGAGCGGACCACCCAGCTGCCAAAGTTTTAATGTTAATATCTGTTCTGGCAGCGTCATATATACAGTGTATATATATATATATAATATAATATATATATATATATCAATATATTTTAATGACAGTGTAAAAGGTGTGTCTTCACGGGGATGGTAGAGCATAAGTGGCCTACAGACCATTGAGGTTAGCACAACGAGGCTACACTAAACTAAAGGCACAGAATATTTACAATTTAAAACATGTTCTATTCCATATTTGTATAGATATTACATAGATCGATGCCGGTGCTATGATCCATTATTAACAAGGAAGATGATTAAAGAGTTATAAAACCCATAGGTACTAACGATCACTTACAGATGCAGTTTCAACTAGGGAACTCTTGGGACTTTCCGTGTGAAACAGATGAGTTATATGAAGAAAACATACTACGGTTAATGGGAGAGCTAAAGCCAGCTATAAAGATTTACCGTTAATATGTTAAAAATCATAGTATCATATATTTACTAGATGCACCACTAGAAAAAAGAAATGGCTAAACTCTTATATTTTTGGATACAATGCCTCTGCTTCTGCTGATGAAAACGTCTTTAAAGCACTGTAAAACACCCTGTAAATGTACAGACTATCCAGTCCTGCTTTAAATTTATTGTGTTGCACTGTTAGAATTCAAACTAGCCTGGCCTGTGTTAAAGGACGGTGGTTACCTACGTTCCGGGCCAGATTAACAGAAGCGCACAGAGAAATTGCTGTTCTCAGGGGCTCGGCAGCAACTGCTCCAGGCAGGGCCACAGCGGAGCACCATGGCCACAGAAGTCACGTCTGCTTTGGATTACATAAAGAGAGAGAAGCAGCTGAGGCTTCCTAAATCCACAGAAGTTCTCCAAGGAACAACCTACTCGCCGAGTTCCTTTAAAAACTGTGCAAGTGTACCTAGAAGAATTGATGCTGTCTTCAAGGCAAAGGGTGGTCACACCAAGGATGTGTTTGATTTAGATTTTTCTTTTCACTTTGCATTTTGTTAAATGATCAAAATAAACAATCTGCGTGCCTATTTTTGAAAGCATTCTTATTTTACTGAAAAAGAACTTGCTAAAGACAGGAAATCCAGTGAAGGGGCCCTTCCTGTATAATTGCTCCAAGGCCCAAAGTTCCTTAATATGGCATTGGCTACATATTTATTCAAATTGTGAATTATCTGATGGCTAGCTATAGCACCGCACAAGATTACACAGGAGCCGGGCAGCTCAAATAAACTTTAAATTGCATTTAATGACTGGAGTCCATCTTTCAGCCCTTTGTGGCTATGCCGTTTCTGCCCTTCCTTGACTATACAATGGGTTTACCAGTTGTGTTCTTTTGCCTTTGGCAGGTAATTTTCACGTTAATACCAACTCAATTTAGTTGTAAAATATATTCTGGAAACGTTATCAATCCATTTGCATTAAGCACGGCGAATCATTTTTATAACCTTTGTCAATACTGTAAACTATAAACAGGGAAGAGGACTTTAACTCTCAAGGCAGAAAGGTAAATCCACCTCAGAATGAAAATATTGTCATAAAAAGAGGTAATATATTTATGTCTTAATAGTTTTTGTTTATTTCACCAAAGCAGCAAGTCGCTAAAGTTCAGTTTAGGATACAAAATAGATGATTCTCTTACCTTTTTATTTAAACAGTACTTTGTTAGTGTTACATCTGCTTAGACACTTCTTTTAACTGCAAGAATAAAATCTGTTACAAAAGTGTCAACGAGAAAGCAGAAAACTTGTTTAAAGACAGATCCTAACAGCAACAGTGAATATTAATGAAGATACATGTTGAGGAAAATGCACAGACCTGGGTAATTGATTAGCTTGGATATTTAAGTCTATTTGTACGAGGGGAGCAGCTAACCCAGCAACCTCTGATATATACCGTACATCTACTGTAGTGGAGATTTTTATTTCAGATCTGATGATAGAACGTGGCGCCAGCACACGATACAGATAGAGATATTTTATACATGTATAGTAAAGAATTCAGCACAATTCTATTGTGTTCCATTTTTTTTAATTATCCCAGTCTGGAGGGCAAACCCAGACAAATGGCCTAGTGCTACAGCCCAACGATGCACAACATGAAAAACTCCCTACTTTGACCATACATTATGATGGGTAGACCAAAGTGGCCACAGAAAGCTTGCCCCCCGCAAACTAAACGAGCAGTGCTTTACCAAAAGAGTCTATATAGAAAGTCTACGTATTTTTACAAACTGAACAATGGCGAACCCCAGCAAGTCCTAATGGATACTGCCTGAAGAAACATGTGCAAACATATGTGGCTATGTTTGAAATTGAGAACAAATATCCAGGTGCCATTGGTCAAAGTTTTTCAAAAGAAGACCAACTCTTATACAGAATGTCGTGGGAGACACAAACCACGGCACTGGATGCTGACTGACCTGACTCCTTGAAGTTAACAGAAATAATAACTTTGCTGTACCCTGTTAACAAGTTAACAGGGTACAGCAAAGTTATTATTTCTGCTATATACAATCATATCCCATTGTACAGCGCTATGGAATTTGATGGCGCTATATAAAACAATAAATAATAATAATAATATTAGAATAGCAGCAATATTCTTTTAGGTTATGCAGAATGGAATCAAGTTTAATTGAAAGAAAACATGGTATGTAAATTTATTATAAGAAGAATAAAATGTTATCTAATCCTGTTATAAACACATTTCCACATAAGCTTCTTGCCCACAGTAACCAAGGGATGCTTTCTGGCACCACGTGAGTATAACATATAAAAGAGGCAATAGCTGTCTTTCAGCACTGTTTATCAAATAAGGACCTACAAGTACTACAAGTACTAAAGGAACAGCTGTCTGTGTGCTTGTTTTGCCTTACAGCAGGCTTAAAATATACAAAATGAATTCTCTGGTACTGACAAAACCACAGCAACTGAAATATTACGTGATGTCATAGGTATCCGTACATAGACAGAAATGCCAAGCTGACGCACTTAGGTATAAACTACGCATCTCTGCTCTTCACTCATAACTTGCAGCTGTCAGATATGTGGGAATAGAGCATAGAAGCTCCAGTCTACTAACAGCTGATTACATCTTCAGTGAAACTTAAGTCTTAAATCAACAAGGCCTTAAAATGATCTCCCAAGATTACTTTTTCAAAGTTATATATATATATATATATATATATATATATACAGTATATGGACCATGCACACACAGTACTTTCTCCACCTTTAGCTTTAATATTGTCTATTGTCCTTAAATTTATGACACCTTGTGTTGGCAACCCATGCAACTAGTTTAGGATTTAGTTTCTTACTATAGAGATGTTTTTTATTTAATGATTAAAAATACGAAATCACCCTGCAGTGCTCTGAATTTAAGGTATTGAGCTTCTGTAAGAAGCGTTTGTGTGTGTTTCATTTGTAATTTGTCACTGCTATTTAATATCAAGATTTATATACATTCATAAATCCCTGTAGAATATTATAGCTGAAACTCTTTAGGATGAAGAAACTGAAACGGCATTGGAATTTAACTCAATCGGTTCTGCATCGTCAAAATTTACTGCACAATGTTCCTTATTGCAAATACACAATACACTATATGACATTCCTAATATCCAACCGTAAAAGAATATTTCGTATATGAGGGTTTTTTATTTTATATATTTTGCTTTTTACAGGAACTCCTAGTCTTTAGCCACAAATACTAAGTGTCTCTACTGGGCTTTTTGTCTGTAATAGGGTATTTATATTCTATACATCATCACTTACTTTAGAACATAAACAGTTATTTGTTTTTTGTATCCTTGCATAATTGTACATCATAGAGTTCTAGAACGTTTGTTTGGAATATTTTGTTAAGAAAGGTCCATTTAGAGTTTCCCTTGTTCGCGTGCGTCTCTTCACAACTCCATAACTTATTTGCCTAATGAATCTTGGTTACAGATTTTACTATGAAGTCTTCGATATCTCTGTAACCCCTAATACAAAGAGATCACATTAGGACAAAAGGACGGAGGCCAACAGAGACAGCCACACTTGCTCAGAGACCTAATTTGTATATATTAAGCAATGTCTTGACTAAGCTTCACCTTTATATGACCAAAATATTTACAAACCATAAAAGACAATTAAAGGTTCCTGGAAACTAAGTTGATCCAAACGCAACTAGGGAGGTAAGAATAGCCAAGTAATCCGAAAACTATGAGTCACTGTGACACAAATATTTATTACTTAACTTCATTGGACAGACTAAACAGACTAAACTATTTCTGAAGTAATAACTTGTTAAATCGCTTCGATTTTTCAAATTTCCTTTTACGGATTCAATTTCTATTTTTATAAATAAACTTCCATTAAAACCGCAGTTTTGTCTTACTGGCAAAAATCATCTATATTCTCTTCTTTGTATTGGATCTGACTATGCACCTGTGATCCCTCTTCACTTTGAAAAAGGCAGCCAGTACTTGTTAAACTGTTCACTTACCAGTGAAGTTGTAAATCACCCCAGGGAGAAGCTCCTCTCGCTCTGTTTAATAGCACATTCCATGCATTTTCAAGAAATGATGTCAAAACCAAGTGGAAAGAAGATAAAGCTGGGGTCAAAAAAGTTTCTTTTGTATCCCCACACAAAGTTATTTATGACCAAGATATGGGCTTTAGGAAAGAAAAAAAAACCTCATTATGCCGAATGCTGACATTTTCAGCAGTGGTAAGTGTGGAAAATTCTAATTCAGCTGACTGTGATGGAAAAATGTAAGACGGGCTTGGTCATACCGTTGGCATTGGAAATAGCTGGGCTGTCAATGTTTCTACAATCTGAATGAAGGACGATTGAAGACCCATAAGGAATCTAAATATCTGTGTTGCGACATTTGAATTGTATTAACATATAAAAGTTGGAAACTAAGAAGTGGTAAAGTCAAACATCGTAGTTCCATTAGTATGATTATTATTGGTTATTAACAATACAAGTTAGTGCAGTCATTCAGTATGATGTTAGGTTATACAGGTAGAGGGGATGGTAATAGTATTATGAAATCTGAGACCTAGTTTAGAAACTGTGTCCAGCTCTGTAGAGGGAGGACGCGATTAATTTAATGGGCTTAAATGAAGTCCAAGAGGGAGGCACTATTAATAAATATATGATGAGGACATGAGTTAACAATAGATGGTGGAAGACTAATGGGTAATTTGAGAAAATACTGCTTTACAGATAGGGTAGTAGATACCTGGGGTAAGCTTTCAGTGGAAGTAGTACAGGTGAGCACGGAATTCAGGAAAGCTACAGCTAACAAAGTGCAACCAGAACTGTTGATGGAAACAAAACTTTTAATGGAAATTTCTGAAGAAAATATGCACAGTTTTATAAATGCTTACTAGGATAAAATTAAATTTTCAATCAGGGCTTTCTTTATGGGGCAAAAGGAGCAGATGTCTTAGGGTCCAGGGATCCACAAGGGTCCATCTACATCTACTTCTTTCCCCATTGATTGTCTCCCAATGACCCAGCAGACCATTGGAGATGCTTAAAGCAGAGAAACTGCAGGGAACATCAGAAAAATCCCAGCAGTATAGATTTTAGCGTGCAATGCGTCAAGTGGCTTGTTCCATGAGCACTGTCCAAATATCTAAAACCTTATTTATATATACCCTCTCTCCCTCCCTTGTCACTTTCTAACCCTTTTCCCTACTACCCTCTTCCTCACTATCTACCCCCTCTCCCCCTTTCTCACTATCTACCCCCTCTCCCTCCCTTATCACTTTCTACACCTCTCTCCCTCCTTTCTCACTATTTACCCCTCTCCCTCATTAATCATTTTCTAACCCCTCTCCCCCACCCACTCACTATCTACCCTTTCCCCCTTTGTAGTTCTCTCACCTTGAGGTTCAGCAACGGGGGCACAAGGCTTCTGTCTTCTGCTGCGGTGTCTGCTGCTTCACTGCTGAGCGACCAGAATATGAAGTCATATTTCGGTGCTCAGCAGTGAAGCAGTGGGCACCAGCGAGCGGCTTTTAAACGCTGTCTTTTTTTTTTTAATGCTGGGCGCACCTCTCTCTTCTCCGCAATAAAAAAAAAGACAGCGTTTAAAAGCTGCTCGCTGGTGCCCGCTACTTCACTGCTGAGCGCTCAAATATGACATCATATTCCGGTGAGGTAGAGGCCTCAGAATACAAAAATACCCAGCATTTGGGGAAGATAACACACCATTTATGACCAAATGGAACAACATCTTAGACCATTGTTCATTTGAACTAATGGAACTATTAATAGACTTTCAACGTGCGCCCCCATGTTTGTATTTCCTTATAGCATAGTTAGCAAGGATGTCTGTGAGGGTTGCACAAGGTTGCGATACCAAAGGGGTACTTAGATTTCAGGTGGTAGCAAGAGACGCTGTCAATTGCTATCACTAACAAACATTTTAGCTAAATTATTAATAAACTTCCAGAAGATATATTTTTATATATAATTTTCTTCTATATGTTTGCATCTATCACAGTGCAGTTGGCAGCCTTGTCCTCACAATCATGGCCTGTCAAACTGTACACACTGGGGTTGATACTATCTGAGTGGCAGTGCATGGTTCAGTACACTTCAATAGTATATTTTCATTCACAAATATAGTTTCATTCACAACTCTCAATTCACTCATTCATATCACCAACCATGGATGATTATGCTGAAAACTCAAAGTTTATGCCAACAACAGGATCCCCTACTCAAAAAAGGGCTTTATAGAAACATTAATAATGATGATTACATTTGTGGACTGCATATGTGGAATACTTTTTAAATACATTGCTATTGTTTCTGTAAAGCCCACTGATTACATGATCAGTATTGAGATTTAGAAAGTATTGAGATTTAGAAAGATTACATGATTAGTATTGAGATGTAGAAAGTCATGTAAAACTTAATTCATAAGGAAACTTCTTTGATCTCATGAGTGAGGCATTCAAGTTCATTATGGCAGCTCAAATTCTTTGCGCTGTGCAGCTAATGGTTGCACAACATTATATTTCTCCTTGTAGAAGCAGTATCTCTGGCTATTAATAGGTCACTTTTTGGCTTGGGGGGGCAAGTAAAGCCACGCATCCCTAACCATATTTTGGTGTGTAACTTACTTTTATTATAAGTGTGGGATTTTTTAATTATTTTTAAAGGTGGGA
>VKOC01007194.1:0-10462 GCA_009364415.1 Spea multiplicata
AACTCCCAACCCCCCCTTACTCGGATCTCCCCTCTAACTCCCTAACCCCCCCTTCTCAGGATCCCGCCCCCCGCCCCGGTCACTTACCTTAAACTCCTGTGTTGGAAGCATGAGGCGTTTGTCTCGGGTGCCGGCGCTTCACTGCTGAGCGCCGGCACCCGAGACAAAAGCTTCCAACACAGGAGTTGAAGCGCTGCATCTTCGCTCCATAAGACGCGGCTGATTTTTCATCCTACTTTGGGAGGAAAAAAACTGCGTCTTATGGAGCGAAAAATACGGTATATGCACCCAATCATTCACCAGTCCGGTATTTAACTAAAATACTAGGTAAAGCCCTGAAAGTAAAACAAGGTCTTTTAGTTTGGATGGGAGATTTTAATTGTGTATTAGATCCCCATCTAGATAAGATGTCCCCAAAAGGACAAACTATTGATAGAAATCTTCTTCTGCAGGCTCAGTGACTCCAATCACTGATGAAATCACACGCACTTTATGATATATGGAGAATCGCTCATCCCACAGATAGGGACTTTACGTGTTTTCCTAAATAGCATAATTCGTATTCCCGTATCGATCTAATAGGGGGGGACTGCAATTTAGCAGTACAGGCCAAAAATATTAAAATACATGAAATAACATGGTCGGATCATAATTTAATCACTATGGATTTGGAAGAGAAAGGGGAAAAATTTAGAACGGACTGGAGATTGAATCAAAATTTAATGACAAAATCTGTAGATATTGAATATATAAAGAAATATAAAGAAAATAACACATCTATTTTAATGAAAATAATGTGGAGAATATCTCAGCTTTAAATCTTTGGTGTGCATATAAAGCAGTTATAAGGGGACATTTTATTAAACTAGGGGCATACGCAAAGAAAAAAGCTGAAGCTAAAATGTCTGATTTACACATTACTCTTTCTCAGCTAAATAAAATTAACAAACAGAATCCCACTAAACATATAATAGAGAGCATTAAAGAAATAAATGATAAGATAAACCATCTATTAATAATAAAGCCAATAAAGCCTTGATGACTTTGAAATCAAAAAGGTAACAGGGCCGATAAAATGCTCTCTAACCAATTAAAAAAAGAAGGGAAGATAAGATGATTACTAAAATATCATTTAAAGATAAAACTCTTCTAGCACCTAATGAGATAGGGCAAGCTTTTAGCGAATATTATAAAGATCTTTATAATCTGCCAAACAAGGCTACTGATTTGGATTTAAAGAGTTATTTCTCGAAAAGGTTATTTCCTAAACTCTCCAAACAGGCCCTAGATAATTTAAATGAAAAAATAACTTTAGATGAAGTTCAAGGAGAAATATGTAGACTGAAAGAAAAAAAATCACCTGGACCGGACGGATTTAATGCAACTTTCTATAAGGTCTTTATAAATGAGATCTCGCCATACCTAGTCCGAGCATTTAATGAGGATATGGATAAAGGGGTATTTCCAGAAGAATTCCTGAGATTAGGTAACATCATACCAATATTAAAACCGGGGAAAGAATCAGACAAAATCACTAGCTACAGACCCATATCCCTCTTAAATACAGATGTTAGCACAGAGACTTAGTGTAGCGCTGCCACAGCTGATTCATATAGATCAAGTTGCCTTTATTAAAGGACGATCGGCAACTAATCATATAAGAGCTCTGCCGGGTATATTTGAAGAAAATATACAAATGAAAGTTCCCCAGCTGACCCTGTCCCTAGATGCTGGAGATATATAGCAGAAAGTTTGACAGCATTTGGAATAAAGGGAAAAGTTCATCAAGCGATAATGAAAAAAAACAAAATACTGTCTGCGCTTCTCACCCTAATAAAGTTGACAACTTTATTAGGGTGAGAAGCGCAGACAGTATTTTGTTTTTTGTATACATTGTACAGCCAACACACTGTATTTGCAGCATGTTCACACTGTTTGGTTGGCCTCATATTATACATTTGTATTATTTGAGCCTAAGACTAGCTTAGCGTACCAACATTTTTTCTCATCAAGCGATAATGGCTCTATATAATAATCCAAAAGGCAGGGTAAATATTAGCAGGAATAAAATCTAATTGGTTCCCGCTGGCAAATGGCACAACACAAGGTTGCCCTCTCTCCCCACTGCTCTATGTTCTATCGCTGGAACCGCTAGCAAGAGACATCAGAACTAATCCAGGAATAGTGGGCTGTGGGGAGGGAGGAACGCAAAAAATTTAACTTTACGCAGATGATATATTATTGACTCAAAGACAATAATATCAAAGACCCATTAAATTCATTAAAATAAATCATGGTGATGATCCATCAATATAGTTTTATTACTAATTATAAATGAAATATAAATAAATCAAAAGCATTACCATTCTGCCTTAATATAACACATAAAGAGAAATTGAAAAAATAGGCTTTGGATGGATCACAACTTCTCCTAGCCTATGGATGGAATATAATCATTGATTAAAGAAATTAATATATCCTTTAAAAACTGGCGAGGTCTCTTTATATGGTGGTGGGAGAAGGATAAACGGAGTGAAAGCGTATGCTTTACCTAAATTTATTTATTTATTTAGGATGATCCCACTGAATATACCTCAAACTTGGTTAGGCTTAATCCAACGTTCTATAAATAGATTCATATGGGGATTCAAGAAGCCTAGATTAAAAGCTTAACTCAACACAACAAAAAATAAATCTCAAGGTGGACTGAGTGTGCCTTTGATCCAAGAATATTCTCAAGCAGCCTTATTAGTACAAGCTTGTATTACTCAGAGAAAATAAGCTATACAAGAGTAATGGTACAGGGGAGAGATCCCAAAAAAGTATCCACATAAAGACCCAGAAAGTCTCTTTTGGATCTCTTCCAAAAGAGCAACGGAAATAATGGCAACGATAAATAACCCAGTCTTAAGACAGATATATAAGAACTGGAACTGAGTAAAAAAAAAGGCAGGTCTTAAAGATAAAATAGCAACAGGTTTACCGTTCCATATCATAGAAAAATTAATAGATAATATAAAATTAAATATATGGAAACAAGGAGTCATACATAAAATAAAGGATTTGATTGATGGAACCAATATTAAAGCATTTAAACAGCTCCAAACAGAATTTAAACGCCCACTTGAGGAATTCTATAATTACCTAAGGGTTAAGAGTTTCTTATTAAAATCGATTAATTGGGATCAAAATTCTAACGCTCAAAAACTCTTATATGACTTAGTGGGAGGGAAGACACAGAAAAAATTACTTTCAAAATCTTTAAATTTGATAATGCTACTCAAAAAGGAATACACTCCTCCAGCGATAAAAAAAATGGGAGAAAGATCTAGAATTTTCAATTAAAATAGAGGAATGGAATAAAGCATTAAATTTATCATACAAAAATATACACTGTTTAAATTTAAATGACAATACAAATTGGTGAATCGATGGTACTTAGTACCCACATTATTGGCAAAATTTTCCCCCAATAATACATCGAACTGCTGGAGATGTGGTTACCTTAAAAGTGATATCTACCATATTTGGTAGAGCTGTGCTTTGATAAATAGAATATGGCTGAACATCTCCAACAAGCTTATAGAATTGTTTTTATTATATATCTTAACTGCAATCAAGATAAATATAGCTAAAAACTGGAGAATTTCAGAGCCAATAATGTGGGTAAAGATTAAATCTCAAATACTACACCAATGTTATATGGAGAAATTGATCACGACTCACGATAGATGGAATGAAAAAAGTTATGAAGCCTGGGAAAAATGGATAAAAATCCTTCTAGATGGTAAAATGGATTGGTAAAAATTTTAGCATTCTATATAAGAATAAATTCTCGTTGGTTAATTCATACTAATGGAATAATAGCAAAAAGATACCCCATAAGAGTCAATAACACACTGATTTTAAAAAATATTTATATGTTTTCTACCATTTTGGCAATAAATTGACAAATGGAATCCAAATTATGTATTGTTTGTAATTGTTTGATGTTATATATGTAATTATGTAATTATGTCTAAGTCTTTTGTATTCTTGTATAAAACAAAAAAAAATCAAGAACAAACAAAAATCATAGTGCTTTCCGTTTTTTGATAAATATTTGTCTAAAGCTCCCCAACCAGGATAATATCGCACTCACGTAGAGTTGAGCAAATCAGCTTGCTCAGACTAAATCTGGAGTAGAGGGATTTTAACAGGAGTCTTCCTCTAAAGTATCTCTCCTCCATTTACAAGCTTAGCCAGTATTCGATCCGTATGGCAGTGTATTGAAAAATGAAATACAGGTGGAGAGGCAGGATGTATGATGCAAAAGATTTATTGAATAACAATAAAGTGCAATATGCTCACGTTGTAGAACTGTTCATAGGAGTATCAGAGTCTCTCTTGTTTCTCCAGCCGGAGAAAACAGCTTCCGGGTATAGCGTAATGATGTCGACACACAGACGCGTTTCGCCCAAATAGGCTTCCTCAGTAGTGTGTCGACTCATCCTCTCCACCTTCCTTAAATATCCCGTCTTGTATAGGTTATGCCTGTTCCCACAGCTCGTTATATTATTATTATATATCATTGTTTCACAGCAAATGATTCCATAATAGAGATATATTAATATAGTCAATCAATTTAAAACATTGTTCCATTTCAAAAGAACATGGGATCAAATATAAAGTACATTATGCATAATATCAGAAAAATGGTAATTGCACAGTAAATAAATAATAAATATAATCAATTTAAGACATTGTTCTATTGCAAGAGAACATGGGATCAAATATAAAATGCATCATGCATAATATCAGAAAAGTGGCAATTGCACAGTAAATATATAATAAATATAATAAATATGCTCTTAATATACAATAAATGTAAATTTGTATTACCAATATTAAATATATAGGAAATATACAAAAAGGAGGGGTATGTGTAAAAAAGTTTATTTATTAAAAAGTTTATTAAAAATATTAGTTAAAGATGTTAGTCCAAACATTTAATTAATTAAAAATATTAAACAATCTAAAAAAATTAATTAATCTAAAAAATTAAATAATCTAAAAAAAAAATCAAAATATTGTTTCAGACTCTTGGCTAAGGCTTTAAGGTTAAATACCCATTTCATTTCTGCCTGACCTATTTTTGACCCCAGAATGGCAGTCAGATCTCTTCTTGGATCAAGAAGCTGTTTCCCCATAATTTAAAAATTATATCCCTGAATAATGTATTGAAGCATAGCATAGCAGATCTGTATCAACAGAATAACACACAAACCGAGCTTTGGAGGTATAAATCTACCTGCATAAAAACTCAGCATTAAAGGTATAGATAGAAACAGGCATAGATCACAGGTAGCACACCCCAAAGGCTAGCCCTGTCGTCCACATTCCCTACATAGAACCTGACCAGAACTCAGATTACACAAATTACATTCCACAGTGAGCCAACTTTGTCCCATAAACACCCTGTCTGTGCTATCTTGGTCCCCAAGGCTCAAACACACTATCTACCCTCTCCCCCTTCTCACGCTATCTTCCCCTCTCCCCCTTCTCACTATCTACCTTCTCCCTAAACCCTTCTCACTATCTACCCTCTCCCTACCACCCTCACTATCCACCCTCTCCCTACCCCCCTTCTCACTATCTACCCTCTTCCTACCCCCCTTTCTCACTATCTCCCTTTTGAAGTTCACTTACCTTGTAGAAGTCCTGTGGTGGGAGCGCAAGGCCTCTGTCTCGCTGCTTTGCCACGGTGCGCGTGGCTTCACTGCTGAGCGCTGGCCTATGACGTCATATACCGGCACTCAGCGTGTAGCGCATGCACCGAGACAGATGCCTCACGCTGCCACCACTGCAGTCAGGGCAGCGCTAAGGCAGGTGGCGGCAGGGAGCAGAGGAGACAGAAGGGCGCCGAGCGGTTGCTGAAAACGACCGCTCGGCACACCTCTCTCTCTCTTCCTCATGGGTGCCGTGCGTTTCCATTTGGGGGGGTCCCTATGGCCCTGGGGGGATTTCTTCATATCAGATATGTTTAATGGCATTTCTTTTTCCCCAAATGCTCCCTTACTCGAATATTTGACAGAAGCTCTATCTAGTTATCACCAGACCCATGTCCTTTCTCGTAGGTGTCACTACAAATCACAACATGAAGCAATAATTTAACAGGTTCAAAAATGTTCTCCCTTTTGCTGTCCTATGTGTTCTAGTATATAGGTGGGTGATTAAAATGCCCCATGATTTAAAATGTGACCCAGATGTGCAGCAATTTGTGATCACAGCTCATCCTTACCTCATTTCTAATATACATGTATATTCAGATAACATCGTTTATCCAGAGGCGACCATTGTTCTCAGTTGTATGATATTGTAGGCTCAAAGCACACTAAGCTGATTCTTCATTCAACCAGACTTTTATTAATCAATGTCTAGCTGAGTGTTTAACCACTTAACGACAAGACTGTTTCTTATTTGTAATACACTTTGGGACAATGGCTGTTTTAACATTTTTCTGGTGTTGCTGTTTAGATGTTATTTTTCTTTCTCCATTAGTGCACGCACACACATTATATATTGTTTTTTTTTTCAGGACAAGCAGGGCTTTCTTTAGATATGACTATTTTTATCATATTGTCTCATTTACTATAAAAAAAAATTTTTTTTTAAAAAAACCCTCACTTATTTGAAAAATCTTTTACTCCCCTGCAAACACTAATGAAAAAAACTTTTAAATACATTCTATTTATCCTGAGTTTAGAAATAGCCAATGCTTTTTTTTGTTGCTTTTTTTGCATGTTACAAATAGCATTTTGCTATTTCAAAACAATTTTTTCCAAATCAGGTAATTCTGCCCAATGTGCTATTTGGGACATCTTTGAAACCGGCCAATGCAATTTACCCCATCAAACATATAATGTTTGAAGACACACATTGTACTTCAGGTATGAATTTACCGCTCCTGGAATATGTCACTGTCAAACAATATGTGTTCAGCAAAATCTCTTGAGCACAGTGATACCCCACATGAATGGGTTTGTATGGGTACTAAAATGCCACATTTGGGAGGTGTGCATTTTTCCAAATTGCAATTATGACATGTTGAAAATTCTTCCCACATATCCTATTTGGGATATCTTTGAAGCCAGCCAATTCAATTTACCCCATCGAATATTTTGAAAAACACATACCTCTGGGAATTTCTAATGCTGGTATTTTAACTTTTCTCCACGCACATTTACCACCAGCCTTTGTTAGTTTGCCATAGTGTTTTCTTCTTTTTTCATACACATTTTACTTTCAGTTACCGCCTCAAACAGCCTCCCTGTGCAATGCTTTTTTTTGGGGGTGGGGGTGGGGGAGGCTTTCCTCCCATGATCCACAGCTGAACCGTGGATGCATTGCACAGGGAGAAGAAGCTTTTCTTTACAGGGCCGGACTGACCCACTGGGATACCGGGAAATTTTCCGGTGGGCCGGCCAGTTCATGGAACGGCAGACCAACATTCAATGAAGTTAAAGCGGCTGGCGGAGGCAGTCTTACAGACGCACGTGACGTTCAAGGGGGCAGGCTCACAGAAGAGTTCCTTGTTTCAAGGAGAGGATCGTCACATTGTAGGAGAGCAGGAAAAAAAAATAGTTAGGAGTTATAGGAAAGCCCATCCATATTCAAGGGAGGGTGGGTGGGTGGGCTGGGGGTAATACACATGGCAGTGGGGGCATCACATTAACAAATACAAAAGAGGTGGGGGCATCAATAGACAAGGGGGGGGTTGGCTGGGGCATCACATAAATCAATACACAAGGGTGTGGGCATAAATGCACAAAGGGGGGCAATACACAAGGTTGTGGGGGGGTATTAATAGTAAAGGGGGCCTGGCTGGGGCATCAATACACAAGGGGCAAAAATACATAAGGGTATCATATGGTAGAGCCTGTCCTGGCCTGTGTGTTTGGGTATTATGTGGCAGAGCCTGTCCTGATGTGTGTTTTGGGTATCAGTGATGTGACGAGAACGACCTGTACCCCGACTGAGTACTCCTGCCAAAACTTTGCTTGCAGATTCAGGTGCAAATACTGGCCATAGAGGCCTCTTAAGCATAACGTGGTACTCCTTACCAGGGCCCATAGTCTGAAGGGAGGAGGCTAGCACTCAGGCCCCTCCAGGAGCC
Source organism: Spea multiplicata (assembly GCA_009364415.1). NCBI lineage: Eukaryota > Metazoa > Chordata > Amphibia > Anura > Pelobatidae > Spea > Spea multiplicata. The sequence goes on from VKOC01007194.1 coordinate 8,156, forward strand.
CATGACACAGGGGCTTCCGTGACAAGTGTGGCAGAGCCTGTCCTGGTGTGTGTGCTTGGGTGTCGGTATGGCAGAGCCTGTCCTGGTTGTGTGTTGGGCATGTCGGTGTAGGGCAGAGCCTGTCCTGTGTGTGTCAGAAGCTGGTCGTGGTGTGTGGTGTGTTTGGGTGTCTGTGTGCAGAGCCTGTCCTGGTGGTGTTCTGGTGTCATGTGTGGAGAGCCTTTGTCTAGTGTGTTTCGTGTGTCGGCTGCGGCAAAGCCTGTCAGGTGTGTGTTTTGGGTGTCGGTGTGGAGAGTCTGTCCAGGTGTGTCAGAGCCTGTCCTTGGTGTGTATTGTTTTGCGGTGTCTGTGTGGCAGTAAGCCTGTCTGGTGTGGTTTGGAGGTGTTCAGTGTGGCAGGCCTGTCGTGTGTGTTGTGTCGGTGTGGCAGAGACTGTCCTCTTGTGTGTGTTTGGGTGCTGATGTGGCAAAGCCTGTCCTGGTGTTTATCTGGTTATCTGTTTCCTGGCACTTTACTGTCTGTAGGAATAAATTGAACTATTTAATTCTAATAAAGTCAGAAGGTGAGAATTTAGCATATCTTCCTTTACTCTCACCGACAGCAGCAAAGAAAGAGTTAACATAACACTGGTGACAACCAATAAAAAACAAGGTATAGCAGCATATAAACCCCAAGACATCCCTAATCAAAAATGGAAGGGAGGTGGGGAAACACTCGCCTACTGTCTTTATTAAAATCACATTTTTTTTAGGCACCAAGGCTAGAATAATTTAGAATTTTAAGGCAAGACAGGAGGCTTCCTATTTTGCAGTTTTAACGCTGAAGACAACAGGCGAAAATAGATGGTACGAGAGGTGGAAGCGCGCGACCAATCTGCCGCCCGCAAAATATCACCCAGGGCACCAACAGCCGCCAGGGCTCCCCTAACTGAATGAGCCCCAAAAGAGCCCGCCAAAGAAAGAAGCCAATGGATCCACCTGGCTAACGTAGGAACAGAAACCTGTCGAAAAGGCTTGACATACAAGATCAAAAGTTGGGAAGAAGGCCTAACCGCCTCCGTACGCGTGCAAACACCTGGCGATACATAGTTTAGATCCTCAAACAAATACGGATAGGACACAGAAGTAGAAAGGGACATAGTCCTCCTATGGACACAGAAAAAAATCCCCTCCAGGGAAAAAGATAGCATAAGCATCGAAAGCCCTCACATCAGAGACTCTGCGAAACGATAAAAAGCAGTGAAAGTTTAGTCGACAGCTGTTTTAAAGACAAACACTCGTCGTCTGGCCAAGCCTGGAAGAAATCCAGAACCACTGCCACATCCCACAAGGAATTATAGCGAGCAGCCGGAGGATGAGACAGGCAGATGCCCTTCAACAACCGACAAAGCAAGGGAGATCTCTCCGCACTGACTCACCTGCGAAACCTTAATGGCCAAAGAGATCGCCCAACAAAAAATGTTAATGGTTCGATACAACTTCCCCTTTCTAAAAAGATCGGCCAAAAAATTGAGGATGAGTGCTACAGGGGCCAAATGGGGATCCACACACCAAGCAGACCAGCTTCTCCAAGCTGACTGGCAAGACTTCCTGGTGCCTGGAGCCCAGGACTCCCTGAACAAGAACTGAGCAGTCTCCGATAAACCCGATGTTATGGTCTAGCTGCTTTTCTGCTGCATTGCTGGAGGCTATACAGCCTGGCTGGGTTGCCATGGCTACACTTCTGTCACTCCTGTGACTCAGACCATTGTCCAGCCCACAGCCAGCCCCTTTTGGCTATTTAAGCAGCTAAACTTCACTTCCTCCTTGCCCTTGTGTTGTTTCCGGCTGCAAGTGCTATTGCTGTGTTCCTGTATTCCTGTGTATGACCTGGCTTTCTCTGACGTCCCTCCCGGCTCCTGATTCCTGGCTTGTTCCTGACTTCGCTGATCTCTGTATTCCTGACCCCGGCTTGTCTTTTTGGTATATGCTTTTGGATCACGATTTGGCTTTGTTCACTATTGTCATTACAATAAAGGTGATTGCATGTTACGGTATATATATACCATATTTGCTCAATTATAAGACGACCCCCCAAAATCTGAATATTAATTTAGGAAAAAAAAGAAAAAGTCTGAATATAAGACGACCCTAAAGGAAAAAAGTTTTACCAGTAAATGTTAATTCATGTAAACTATTTTTTTTTAATAAAAGCTATGATTGAGAAAAATATTTTGGTTTTATTTCCTTCTATTTTCCAACCTGCCCCCCAGTTATGCACACCTGCCCCAGAAATGCCTTATACCCCCTATACACCACTGTGCCCCAT
>VKOC01007198.1:0-19585 GCA_009364415.1 Spea multiplicata
TTATATGTGTGTATTAATCTGATTGTGTCACATTATGTAGTAAGTATAGGGTGATAGTCTGTATGATGATTTGTCTTTGAGAGATATTAACAATACGAAATACTGGCATACATTTATAAAACATTACAGGAAATCACACTGTTTTGATCGCTCCATTGGTTTCTATGACAATAATAATTTTTACATCATAAATACTTAAATACCTCATAGAGCTGCTGAACAATTTTTTTTAATAATTCCAGCTTTATCTTTTTATTGTTTTAATATTACCAGGTTATTATAAATAAAAGATCTTAATTATTTCCAACTGTGTCTCTTTACAGAAATGAGAGCGTAAGACACTCACCTGATGCGATATAAAATCCCGTCAGCAGCCAATTTGCAGGTTATAAGAAACATACAATACATGAAAATATATATGCAATTAAATAATGGTTTCTATTAAGTTGCATTCTATTTTAAAATAGAATGGCCTGATTTTTCAGCAATAAATAATAATACTATCTTTATCTCCTATCCGTGTGCATAACTGGTGGGGATTGAGGTAACCAGTAATTCCCAAGGAGAAAGCTTGTCTGGGGAAGGTGCAGAAATTATTCCAAAGGATACAAAACTTGATAAAGTGATGTCTTACCCATCCTTTCCTCAACGCCCTTTATTTATTTAAGACCTTTAATTCCACTCTAATTCATATCTTCTCTATTTTGAGATCACCTCTCTTTACAATAGCATGTGATTTATTTTATGCATGCCTCCCAACTGTCCTGCCTATCCCTTCCTCCGTCCCACTTGGCAGGGGCAGAGGAAGGGTGAGGCGAGAGCGATACTCACCTCGGGTGCAGCTGCGAGGGGGCGCATAGTCGCCCGATCAGCAGCTTCAGCCTGCTGGACTAGTTAGGAGATCACAATCTCCCTCTAGTTGGCTCTGTCACTTCGCTTTACTGCTCCCTGATCACTACTAGTGATGTCCGGTTCATGAACGAATCGCTCTTTTGATCCGATTATTTTCAGGCAGGCATAGACTCTAATGAAAGTGACGGGCCAATCATCAATGTGACTGCAGGGAGGGACTGGGAAGTAGTAACTCCTGTGAGTCACACTGAGTGATCCGAAGAATCGGATCACTTCAATGAACGACTCAAAATGATCCGATTCACATTACTGATCCGAACTTCCCACTGATCCAGCAAATAATGTTGAGCGCGGGGGTATGACGTCGTACTCCCGCGCTCTGCATTAGGGCAGGTGTGTGTGTAAGAGCAGTATAGGTAAGTGTGTGTAAAGGCTGGTGTGTGTGTATGGACAGTGTATGTGTATATGTGTGTATAAAGGCAGTGTATGTTAGATTGTAAGCTCGCAAGAGCAGGGCCCTCTTCTCCTTTGCACCAGTTTGTTATTGTATGTGTTACTAAATTGTTCTACTGACTGTAACAGCGTTGCCGAAACTGCCGGCACTTTATAAATAAATGTAATGTATGTGTGTAAAGACAGGCGTGTATAAGGGCGGTGCACGTGTATATGTGTCTGTAAAGGCAGGTGTGACCAAGGGCAGTGTATGTGTACGTGTGTGTAAGGGCAGTGCCCATGTATATGTGTGTGTAAGGGCAGTGCCCATGTATATGTGTGTGTACAAGGGCAGGTGTGTGTAAAGGCAGTGTGTAAGGGTCCTGTTGACTACTCTTCCAATGATACTCAGCCAGCATTATGGTGGACACCTGGCTGAGCATCATAGGAATTGTAATTCACAGCTAACATCTGCAGCTACTGTTAACTTCACTTCCCATGATGCTCAGCCAGCATAATGGAAGTAGTATGTCTGGGTGAGCCTCATGGGAATTCAATTCAACGTGTTGATTATTTTTAATATGTATGACTGTCAGACAAAAATGAAGTGTATTTTAAGTTGCCATGCAAAGTGCAATTGTTTTTATTGGTGAGTTCCGAGAGGGTAATAAAAAAAAAAAAAAAAAAAAAAAAAAAAGTGTCCCTCTCACATTTTTAAATGGATATGTTCAGTTTTCCTTGTTGGTCCACTGGACAAAAAAGGACCCCCTTGTCTTTGTCTATGGATATTCATGCGTATTTATCGAAAGTCTCCCTGGTTGTCACTGAAAGGCATCCTCAATAAGCCATCTAATGTCACCTCCATAAATCGGCCATGCAGTAGCTCACTAAGGCTCGTGTAGTGGGGGATCTCACTTGATTTCTCCTATGCATGTGTAGCACCATATGCATACCTGGGAACTTGCCGGGTGAGGGGTGCTCAAGACCCGAATCCTCCGCCCCACTCCCCGCCCATTTTTTCCTTACGGTGTCCCCTCTGTTTATCACTCTGCCGGGAAAGGCTCTGATTGTCGGCGGCGGCTGTCCTGACAATGGAGAAACGGAGAGATAACTGGGAGGTTTTTCAAACCATTACTGAAATGTATAATTAATATGACGAGTATAGACCTCGCTCACCGAGAATGTGAAGTTTACTGAAGTAAGTGCTTTCACAAAAAAAGGTCTTACATATGACCAATCTTTAACCTGTATATTTATGTATGTATATATATAGATATATATATAATATATATATATGTATATGTATTAATCTGATTAACGTGTCGCATTATGTCGTAAATATAGAGTGATATTCTGTATGATTTGTCCTTGAGAAATATTTGGGGAGATATTAAAGCTGAATTCTGGCATAAGTTTGTAAAACATTACAGGAAATCCTGCTGCTTTGATCGCTCCATTGGTTTCTATGGCAATACATTTTTTTACATAACTACTTTTTTATACTTCCAGCTTTATCTTTTTTGTTATTCTATTACCAGTTTATTATAAATACAAATCTCCATTATTTCCAACTGTGTCTTATTACAGAAATGAGAGCGTTATACACTCACCTGATGTGATATAAAATCCCGTCAAGAGCCAATCTGCAGGTTATAAGAAACATACAATACATGAAAATATATATGTAATTAAATAATGATTTCTATATTTGCCATATTTTTTAACAATAAATAATAATCCTATCTTTATCTTCTATCCGTGTGCATGACTGGTGGGGATTGAGGTAACCTGTAATTCCCAAAGGAGAAAGCCTGTCTGGGGAAGGTGCAGAAATTATTCCAAGGGATGCAGAACAAGATCAAAGTGATGTCTTACCCATCCTTTCCTTGATGCCCTTTATTTATTTAAGACCCTTTCTCCCTTATTTAATTCAACTCTAATTCATATCTTCTCTATTTTGAGATCACCTCTCTTGCCTGTGATTGATTTCATATATGTTCAATTTTCCTTGTTGGTCCACCGGACAAAAAAGGACCCCCTTGTCTACGGATATTCATGCGTATTTATCAAACGTCTCCCTGGTTGTCACTGAAAGGCATCCTCAATAAGCCATCTCACGTTGCCACCTCCATAAATCGGCCATGCTGGAGCTCACTAAGGCTCGTGTAGTGGCGGATCTCACTTGATTTCTCCAATGTTAGCAAACGTGAGCGTTCAGGAGGGGTCATGAGAGATGAAGCTCACATGAGACACTACAAACCCAGAAGACTGGCCCTATTGACAGTTCCAAAAAAGGGTTACTAACAATTGTTTATATACTGTATATATATACCCTTACTGGCCTACCATATAGATCATGGTGGCTTGAACCTCAATGTTTTAATTTTTATGTAGTTCTTTATGGCAAAGCATATCAAGTACACATTAAGACATTAAGACTACTTTGATTTGTTTATTAGTTGTATTGTCCCCTGGAGTTTCCATGAACCCCAATGTTTACAAATTGTGATACTTACGTGTACAGATTTTTTGAAAAGCTCTATATTAGACTGTGAATGTGCGAACCGTCAAACCAAGTAATGAAACCGATGAAGAGAAGATATCAGGGAGTTTTCACGAAACTAGGAGTTTGAGGGGCATTTTACATTTCAGATCTTCCTTCACTGCGCATTGTGATGGACCATGTGAAACGGATGCTGGATCCCCATTTTAGGAAGATTATTAGGGCTGTCGTGGGGTTAAACTGTAATATTTTAGTATTTTCACCCCTTGAATCGCTATCATAGTCTACGTTTTTAAGACTTCTCTAATCCCTTCGCCTCTGTTGTGTATGCTGTATGTTTGCTGAATTGGTCTGGCGGCGGTGTTGTCTGCATAGTCCCTTGTCATTGTGTTATGTGTTAATTATGTTAATCCTTTCCTGTTTCTTGTGTTTGTCAATTTCCCCTCACCTGGTAAACTGACGATATAAACCATGCCCTTTATCCCTGGAGGAGAACCTTTACTCAGAGAACCGGAGCGGCTACCCATTTTGTAGCCGGCTTTCACAACGATGACCAGGGACGATCCGGTAGACTCCGTGGTTCCCATTACACCGACCCAGTGAGCTTTATTTGTAGGAACGGGTGAGTTTCTCAGCGCAATGTGCAGTTACGTTAGTGAGACAGGTCTACATTAACCCTTTGTTAGTCAGTGCCAGCTCTCCTCTTGCAGGCGCTTACCGAGGTTACTCTTTCATAATACCGTAGACGGTGAGGATGGCAAGTTAAGCAACCCAACGAACATTTTGCTCATATGTTATTGAATAATAAGATGAATATTATGCTGTAAACAGCGTACAAGTTACAAAGTATAAAATATACTCACAGAAAAAGAGAGGGACGGAATGCCAAGACATGGTAATACGCCGAGGATGTTCTTCAAGTTCTTTAGAAATGTGTGAACTGATTCTCAAATAGAGATATCTATCGTACAGATATCACTTCCTCATCTGATGCTCTTTTTTTTTTTATTCGTTCTTTATTAAATATTTTTCAGTAAAACATATAATTAGAGACAAAATTTAAGAAGACAGTATTCCACATACATGTATACAATGTATTGGGGTATATAGCATGTCTAATGTCTAAAATTATTAAATAGAAAACCCTTCTATTTCAAAGTTTATATTACCCACTCAGATTTCCACCATACATACAATGCTTCCCGGGGGGAGCATTGTTGGAACTAACGATGCCACATCTGCTCATATTTCCCTTTTGCATTGGCTTCTTTATAAAAATATTTTTTTCTGCAGAACATTGTTGATTTATTTGAGCTTTAATCTCAAAGCATGATGGACGGTTCAGATTTTTCCAGTTTCTAGCCAAACAGATTTTAAAAGCAAGTAAAATATTTAGCCGCAGAATTTGATCGTTCCCATTAATATCGGGTAAATCTATACCATATACCATCTATACATAAGTTTATAAAAATGTTCCTGAAGATTTAAACAGTGAGACGATTTTCGGGTAATCTGCCAAGCTTTATGCCAGGTAGGTAAGGGAATGGAGGGGTTAAAATCCTTCTCCCAATGTTTTTGTGCCTTGCTCTTATCAAAGTTTTTATTATCTTTAAAGAGTTTTTAAAATCTTAGATATTATCCTTTTAGAGGTAGAAGAGGTAACGAGTTTAAACCAAGGGGTGGTCTCAACAGGCAAGTTAGAGGTAAGAAAAAGCTTGAGTCTAATATATTTAAAAATGCCTTTTGAAGATAATCTATATGTTCCATTCAAAGAAGGGAAGGAGGCCATTTGAGTTCCAGTGTAAAGATCTCCTATCAAGGCTAGAAGCCTCAGGGCCCCGGTGCGAGAATCTGTTAAGGCCCGCACCCAACCCCCCAATCTACCCCCCTTCTCACGCTGTCCTACCCCCTCTCCCTCCCTTCTCGCTATACAATCTCACTATCTACCCTCTCCCTACCCCTCTCACACTATCTACCCCCTCCTACCCCCTCTCACACTATCTACCCCCTCCCTACCCCCCTCTACAGTCGAGGCAGGCGGCAGGGAGAAGAGGAGACAGAAGGGCGCCCCTTGGGCCCCCCCTGACTGGCCGAACTCCAGGGCCGGGTCACAGTCGAGACCCCGGTAGTTCCGCCACTGTCTCCTATCGTTTTTATACCTAGCAGTCCCCAGCTATCCAGAGAGAGATCAGGGACAAAAAAAAGATAGAACATCGGGCAATTCTTTGTAAATAATATCTTTTTTTTTTCTTCTTCTTCAATATTTCTTTATTAAATCTTTTGAAATAATTATAACAAATAATTGACAAATGATTTCCAAACAAGTAAGTCAAGCTAACTTACTATATACATACATTATGACTAACATAATACATATAACATATGTACAATGCTCTATGGTAGGTGGTCCTGTTGAAACGATGGGTCTTTAGGAGGGGCTTGTGTCTCATGGCGAAATAGAAAGGTTGAACTCAATAAAACATATTGAAAGAGGAAAGGAAGGGGCTTTCTTAAGAGTTTGCTAAGGAGCATTGGTTCCAGCTGGACCAAATTTTATTATAAGAATTATTTCGGGGAAAGTATCTCTCTGAGATGGCCTGAGTTTTAATTTTATTAAGAATATCAAATAATATCCTATCTTCAAGTCTCTTCTTAACTTTATAGAAAGTAGATAAGATATCATTAATTATTAGACTGGGAATTTTTTTTCTTTTTGAATTGAGTTCGAGGCAACCAGAAAAATAGAAAAGGAAGTGTGAGGGATTGATGTTTAGCGGTTGGTGTCTTTTGGAATAAAGCAGAGGGCATTATACATATTCATTTTTTTTTATTTTTTTCCTGGCGAGCACCGTGTATTTTGTTATGTTTTATTCATTTTGTTTACTCGGAACCACGATATGGCCCTATACGCACCTAAGGGGGGCCTGATTCGACATAGTTTACCGACTGAGATGGTGGTTCCTTTGTATGTATCATTATCTCTGTACCGTACTGTGTACTGTACCGCTTTGGAAACTCTTGCGATTGTTGGATTTATTTGTTTTCAAATAAAGTTTTAAAACTAAAAAAAAAAATAGAAAAGGGTCAAAATTTTTACAAATGTGGCTCTCTAGATCATACCAGCCTGGAACATTTTTCTCTTTTGACAAATTCCAAGCTAACGTAAACGATATTTGAGAAGCTTCATACAGGTCTTTTAAGTCCGGATAGCCAAGGCCTCCAAATTCTGTACTTCTCTGTTGGAAGTCTTACCATCTTTGACACCCAGACAAACCGGGAAAACAAATTATCCCAATCTACTATAATTTGGTTAGGAATTTGAAAAGGGAGTAACCTAAAAATATAAAGAATTTTCGGACCAATATAAGCCTTGAGAATGTTTATACGCCCCATCCACAAGGTCTCGATTTCCCCCCAGTTCAATAACAAGGATTTTACCTCAGAGAAGAGTTTTTTTATGATTAAGAGAAGAACCAACCCAGTGAGCTTTATTTGTTGGAACGCGTGAGTTTGTCAGCACAATGTGCAGTTACGTTCGTGAGACAGGTCTACATTAACCCTCCGTTAGTCGGTGCCAACTCTCCTCTTACAGGCGCTTACCGAGGTTACTCTTTCATAATGCACGGTGAGGTAGCGAGTTAAACCACTTTATTTTTAAGAACCCAAAGCATATTTTGCTCATATGTTATTGAATAATAAGACTAACTAATATTATGCTGTAATCAGCGTACAAGTTACAAAGTATAAAATATACAGAAAAAGAAAGGGACGGGATGCCAAGACATGGTAATACGCCGAGGATGTTCTTCAAGTTCTTTAGAAATTTGTGAACTGATCCTCAAAATAGAGATATCTATCGTAGAGATATCACTTCCTCATCTGCCGCTCTTCTTTTAACCTCATAAGGACAAAGTTGTTTTTAAACTTCAGGAAGAAGTTGTTTTCAGTATCTTCTCAATGAGGTTTATTTATTAAAGTTGCGTTTTCAGGCAAGTTTAAAGTTACCTCCGCGTATGTTTGTAGACTGAAGTCGTGTGCTACAACCTACAAAGCTGTTTGCATATTCATTCACTAACATAGGCATTGTCTAAAGAGCCGGGCTGCTGTCCTAAACAGGTAATGCCCCTATTTTCTTGCATTTATTTTTCCACGTCAACACATAACCCATCGCACAAACCATCTTTCACTGTGAGACAGGCACTGTACATGTTTATTTCATCCAGACACCCAAAATATGATATGGACTTCAAACCTGAGCATGAATTCCCAGATGGCCGACCAAATCGAGTTCATCATACTTATGTCTTCTTTCAATCAACACCCGCTTCTAAAACTATTGCACTCGCTATGTACATACTATCTCATTTGTTCAAGCTTTCTCTCCATCATCCACCACGCCTTTGGCTCCTTAGGGTCAAACAATTAAAAAAAAACCCATTTAAGATAAATAACAAAGGCCGCTGTGAATACTGTCATCTGTATAATATACGTATTTGGCAAAAATGATAGTGTGCGTAATATGTAGAATAGTTCATATGTTACAATTATTAAGTGCCACCTAGTGGTTTGCTCAGTTTGTTCTACACTCTACACGTACGTCTCCCATATATTTAATTTGCATTTTGTTGTCTTTTTACTGATACAGATGCTTTGCCTCCAGAGTATTAGATCTGGTCCCACGACGCGGTCTCTTTAAAGGCAGTCTTCTCTCTACGCTGCACGCCTGAAATGATAATACTTCAGAGAAGACTGCCTTCAGAGACCACGTCACGTAGGGCTTTTTCTGGAGATTGAGTGGGGTTAAAGGAAATTGTTAATATTTTCTAGAACTGGATGTAAATATGGAGGTCACAGTGAAATGGAAGGATTCCCGGCCTGCTCTGCTGTTATAAAGGCTCTCATCATTACTAGTGTTTTTGTTTTCTTTGAAAGATGCACCACAGCCATTGGACAATCCCTCAGCATGATGTGACAGGATTGAGCTGATTGGACAAGTGAAGATCCGCTCACTCAATGTCCCTCCTCTTAGTGCCGGCAAAATGACGAGATTCTCCTCCTGTTAGTGTAGTAAAAATGGCGTCCAGGGCAATGGAACGAATGAAGGAAGATTTTCTTATTGCGCACATTTCGTCCATTGTTGCATTTGTTAGAGCGAATAGATGAAACGGCATAAAAACTGTTTTGTTAGAAAATGAGTGCGGACGTCCAGTTAAAATGGCGTCATCAATCAGACCCCCCTGATTTTTGGTTATGTCTACCTCTCAGTCATTTATATGCATGCATTCCATTCCTACTTTACCAAATCAAAATATGGGGTGTAAAGACCCCAAAACATGGCATATCAAACTTAATGAAACATTCTGAGAACTTGCTATCAGTTTTTGTTTGTTTCGTTGGGGACCATCCCCGTTATCAGAGATTCTTATGAACGCACAAAATAAGGCGCCTACAAATTTGAATGCCTGAGACACAAACATTTCTATTCCCTTATGTCATCTTGCATTATGAAAGACAAACTCCAGTGAGCGTCCCTTTCATGAAGGGCTTAAATCACAATTAAATAATTTTCATCAACTCTAAATTAGTTACCTATACGTTATAAAAGGTCAACCAAACTTTTCTTAAAGGTCACAGAGACTGACCTTCCCAAATAAACAGTATTATCAAGGAGCTGATTTTTTTTTTTGTCTCTTCTACGAACGCCCCTATTAGTGAATAAAAACATCTGCTGAAATCAGTTGATATGCTTTTAATTGGAATATGTTGATTAACTCACATTTAGTTAGCTGGGATATGTATAGTAAATGTAATATAACTCATCCATAAATAGGAGTGGCATATGATTTAGTCTGGTTTGGGGAAAGATTTAGGAACTGTTCCAGAATGTGGTCCAGTGACTTTTCCTTAGACATACGTGTTCTCCTTCTACTCCTCATGCATGGTCCCTTTCTCCATCCTAGCCTTTGTCTAGCATTTCTTCCTCCATTCCACCCATTCCTTTCTCTCTTCTTCTTCACCCCTTCCTATGAATCTTCCTACTTCTTTCTACTCTTTCCCTCTTCTTCCCAAACGCTGCCCCCAACAGTTTACCAACATCCTCCAGTGACATTGTTTCAAATTCTCAGCCTAACCCTCTGCACTTACTCCCAATCCTTACATTGTTCTTCCTCTTATGATATCCTATACTGGGTTTCATATTGCGTTATCCATATTATCAGCCATTGAACCTGAACTTTAAATAGAGTTCCTAACTTTCTATTAACGTTTTCTTAATTATAATTATTTGCAAATGTAAAGAAACTCCTTTACTCAGTTTAGCTGTTTTTGGTGTTTATTATATGAACCAATATACAATATTAAAATAGCAAGAACAATATGCATCCAAATTAGTATTTCACTTCTTTACGAGCCATACCCCGAGCATTAGCTCCTTGGGTATATTCTATATTATTTGCCATAACTAAATCCAAGGTTCCAGACAATATCAGTTTTTTTTGTTTTGTTTTGTTGCTTGAGGACCACATTGTGACCTCCGGCCAAAGAAGAACGTGATACTGATCTCAAGATGACTTTTACACCTGGAAAGGCTAGAGAACAATTTTGAGCGGGGACGATAGAAGGAATCGGCTTGATTTTAGCAAATGTGCAATTCTTTTTAATTTGTAACCGTTTTTATATGATTCTGTATGATGATACAGAGCATAAGGAGAATTATTCCAGAGAGAAGCAGACGGATGATGTTTCCATTGGTGTAGTCACGCCCTGGAATAAAAGAGAACACATTAAAAGGCCAATCAAATAAAGTAAAGACAAAGGACAGGTATTTGGTTGGATTGACGCTCTATGGTGATGACTAGATGGTCCAGTCACAATTAAAGCGTTAATGCTATATTCCTAGAGTTCTATAATGGACCAAGCAAACAAGAATGTAGCAAATTGTTTTTCTTTATTGGAAATATTCTGTTGGTTATCCTACCAAATAATCCACTTTTAATTTCATTGGGAGTAAACTTTTTATACGTAAAATGGAAGTTTCAGAAAGTTTCAGGATACCTTTCACAGGGTCACTCAGTGGTGATCGTATCGGATCCTTTGATGCCTCAAAATCTTGAACAACATATGAGCATCTGATCTCTGAGAGATCCCGGACCGGTACAGAGAACGCGCAGCTGGATGAAGTTGTATTAAAATTTGTATCATTGAATAGAGTCATGTTGTTGTATAGAACACATTGTATAAGCTCATATTTGTCAGGAGGGTTGGGTGCAGAACATATAACTCTAGCTATACTTCTGTCTTCAGGATCCGTGCCCCAGGATATTTCAGGCTTCTTGAGATCTGGAAGAGTTTGATATACATGTTACACTGTAGTTACTGTACAGGGTCAAAGCAAATTAATAGATTGAACTGACGCTTCTCTCATCAAGGAGATAACTAGATAGTATAATCACATTGCATATTCTTGCTCAAAAAAACTGAATTTACAAAATCCATTAAATTTACTTCTTATTTAATCCTATTTTAATATAATTTATATATATAATTTGTATATCTGTATTGACCCAGTGGATTCCCTTTTTATTGATGTGCACCTATTTCATGTTATAAGACATCGTTATCCATATGAGTTCACATATCACCCTCATCCTGTCATTTAACAAACAACATTAAAGTACTAATGTTATTTCACAAGATAACATATGACATCATAGATGACATTATTTAGTTCTTAAATAGGCATCCTGTTTTTTCTGGCACTAGTATTCACCTATTAATTGAATAGGTGATAACAAAGATACCTTCAGCGGGTCGCACAGGGTCACTCAGTGGTGATCGTATCTGATGCTTCGATGAATCTGAAACCTGAACAACATATAAGCATCTGAGATCTGAGATATCCTGGACCGGTATAGAGAAGGAGCAGCTGGAGGAATTTGCCATAATGTTTTTATTTCTGAAAGGAATCAGGTTCTGATATAAGAGACATCGTAGAAGCTGATATTCTTCGGGAGGTTGAGGTATAAAACATCTAAATCTGTCTTTGCTTCTGTCTTCAGGATCCGTGTTCCAGGATATTTCAGGCTTCTTGAGATCTGGAAGAGTTTGATATACATGTTACACTGTAGTTACTGTACAGGGTCATAGCAGCGCCCCCGTAATAAATTTTCTGAAGTAATGCGTCCATCTTTATGTGATGCTGATAATAGTCATGCAAACAGTACTTTTTATTATTATTATTGATTCTCTGATGTTTTATCGGTGACTGTAAACCTGTGTAGCCAGTGAAAGAAAATTAAGGAAAACATGGAAATAAATGAAAAAATAAATTAATAAAATTGATTGGAACCAATGATATCACCATGACCTCACTTGCATAAACTATGAATGAGAGATCCCCAAAGTGGATAAAAAATAAATATAAAGTATTTCTTTTTTGTTCTAAAAAAGTGCCCCTTAAGCCCTTTCACTATAAGTAAAAAAAAAAAAAAAAAAATCACTACCCCCAAACCCCTTAAGTCAATAGTAATAAAGAATATGTAAAATGGGGTGATTTATAAAGCATGAACAATTAAAATTATGCATGTGACGTGTGATCAGAATCACACAAAACAAAAATTGGGTCTTTTTTTCGGCTAAATAATCATACCTGGGTACTTCTCGGCTCCGGCTACCCGGAGCCTTCCCTTGCGGGACGCGGCCAGGACTGCACGCTGAAGTTGATGGGCGGTCCCGCTGTCGTCGGGGGCGTTCCCACTGACAGCAGCGGGAAACACCCGCATTTGAAGGGAAAAATGGGTGGGGCATTGGGCGTGTCAAGACCCCGCTCCAGCGACCCGGAGGATTTGGGTCTTGACCCGGAGAACCTGAGGAGCAGCGCTTACCCGGCAATCTCCAGATCAAACCCGGAGAGTTCCTGGGTTTGTGCCATTTTCTTATAGAAATAACATTATTTGTCCAATTTGTTTTTACATTTAAAAAAAACAAACATATTTGCCCTCTGTATTTTTCCATCTGTTTAGTAATGATATTTTTATGGCCAGAGTCTCTCATGCGGCTCTTATGGCGGCGCATGGTATAGATTCTGATTTAATAAATCCATACGCACCAGTGATAAAAGGCTTTGTGATCGGGACCGGCGGGCAAACCCAGTCCTGGCAGCGCCAGCGTTATTTCCCAACCTATGCGTATGCAGCACCATATGTCTGAATGTGACATGGTGGCACCAGGATAACGGAAAGGGACAGCGCCGTACGCGGGGGGGAAATACAGTGAATGTATGATGTTTATAGTGTTATGAATGGGAATATATTATGTTTTATATACCTTATGGAAATACCAGCTACTCACCGATAACCTCTATTTGGAGGTAATCACTGCGTGCAGACCACAGGGTTGAATTATTCTGTAATTCAATATAGTAACAATAATATTCTCCACTGTCATTTTTATTGGCATTTATGATGGGGAAGTCTGCTGTGTTTCCTTCAACATCCAAATGCCGTAAATAATTAGTGACATGATACAGGCAAAACTGCAGTTTGTTGATTGGAGCTTCGCACCGGATAGTTACGTTCTCCCCTCTGTTTATCACTCTGCCGGGAAAGGCTGTGATTGTCGGCACCGGCAGCTGTCCTGACAACGGAGAAACGGAGAGGTTTTTCAAACTGTTACTAAAATGTTTTGATATTAGTGTGTAGTGTGTGTGTGTGTGTGTGTGTGTTAATAAAATCCTTTGTGCATTGGCATTGTAAACTCCCTGTGTGCTCCCATTCGTTTGGATACTGCACCAGGGTCCGGTGTCTTGGTGAGTGTGCCGTCGGATTCACTACAGTGTGTTGTGTGTATATATATATGAGATACATTCATTAGAAATATATATATCACATTATGTAGTAAATATATAGTAAATTCTGTATGATTTGTCCTTGAGAAATATTTATTTAAATTATGGCATAAATGTGTAAAACATTACAGGAAATCCTGCTGCTTTGATCGCTCTATTGGTTTCTATGGCAATAATAAATTTTACATAATAAATACTTAAATATTTAAGAGCTGAACAAAGTTTTTTTTAATACTTCCAGCTTTATCTTTTTTTGTTATTCTATTACCAGTTAATTGTAAATACAAATCTTCATGATTTCTGACACTCACCTGATGTGATATAAAATCCCGTCAGCAGCCAATCTGCAGGTTATAAGAAACACACAATACATAAAAATATATATACCGTATTTGCTCGTTTATAAGATGACCCTTATAGGAAAAAAGAAAATGCCTGAATATAAGACTACCCTATAGGAAAATAGATTTACTAGTAAATATTAATTCACATGTAAACTATGTTTTCATATTTAATAAAAACTATAATTGAGAAGAATAGTTTTTTTTTGCTTTTAATTTCTTTTTATTTGCCACTCTGCCTCAGTTATGCACATCTGCCCCCCAGATATGCTTTATACAGCCCTATATGCCACTCTGCCTCATGTATTTTACTAGGGATGCATCACAATGAAAATTCTGGACAGAAACCAAAAAGTCAGGATTCACTTGGCCGAAACCAAACGGAAAATGACCCCCCTCCTTAAATAAATAACCACGCTTTTATTTAAAGTAATTTGGGTATGCCTGGGCATGATCGGAGTGTGATCATACACTCATATATACTCATTCATTTACAGATATCGGTGCTTCATCCGGTCAAACAGGAGAGTTCCCAGGTATGCTGATATGCCTTTTAACCCCCCCTATATTCCACTCTGCCTCCAAAAAAAACATAACCCCCCCATTCCACTCTTACCTCCCGACTTACCAGTGCATTCTTAGACGTCTACCCCGTGCTTTAGATTCCTTGGTGTGTAGTGGGGCAGCCGGTGGAAGTCTGTGTGGTGCGTGCAGACAACCTCCGCTGCTGCTGGCCAGTACTTCCAGGGCTTCTAAGACTGAGCACCTGGAAGGTCATGTGATGCCTGCGCTCTGTCTTAGAAGCCCCGGCGGAAGTACCGGCCAGCAGTAGCGAGGTTGTCTGCACGCATCGCACAGACCTCCACCGGCTGCCAGACAGGAAGATCTGGGTCCCCTCCAGCGCTGTGGGGGATCTGGAGCTTAGTTTTGTTGTACGAGCTCTATTTGATTTATAAGACGACCTCCAATATAAGACGAGGGATATTTTTCAAAGCATTTGCTCTGAAAAAAACCTTGTCTTATAATCAAGCAAATACGGTGTGTGTGTGTGTACCCCCTGATATGACACTCTCCCCAGAATTACCAATGTATCCCAGACTTGTCCCCAGTATTTCAAACTCCCTGGAGTATAGTGGAGGTAGCCGGTGAACGTCTGCACGATGCGAGAAGAGGACCTCTTCTGCTAATTGGCACTTCTACCGTGGCTTCTATGACTGAGCACCGGAAGGTCATGTCACGCTGCTGCTCCATCATAGAAGCCCCTGTGTATCCAGGCCCCCTGCATTGAGGGGATCCTCTCTGGCTGACTGAGCACCGGAAGGTCACCTCACGCCAGCACTTGGTCACAGAAGCCCCAGCGGAAGTGTTGGGCAGAGGTGGAGGTTGTCTGCATTGCACAGACCTTCACCGGCTGCGGGGGATCTGGATCTTAGTCTTATAGCCCAACGTCTATTATGAGACGACCTTGATTATAAGACTGGTATTTTAGAGCATTTGCTCTGAAAAAAACCTTGTTTTGTATTAGAGCAAATACCGTAATATTTAAATAATGTTTCTACTAAGTCGCCTTCTAAATTAAAATAGAATGGCCATATTTTTTTCAACAATAAATACTATCTTTATCTGCTATTCATACTCATTACTGGTGGCTATTGAGGTAACCAGTAATTCCCAAACGAAAAAGCCTGTGTGGGGTAGTTGCAGAACAAGATCAAAGTGATGTCTTATCCCTCCCTTTTAATGGCTTCCTCTAACTTCAGACCTTTTAAGACATTAAGACTACTATATTAGACTGTGAATGTGCGAACCGTCAAACCAAGTAATGAAACCGATGAAGAGAAGATATCAGGGCGCTTTCACTAGTTTGCAGGGGCATTTTACATTTCAGATCTTCCTTCACTACGCATTGAGATGGACCATGTGAAACGGATGCTGGATCCCCATTTTAGGAAGATTATTAGGGCTGTCATGGGGTTAAACTGTAATATTTTAGTATTTTCACCCCTTGACTCGCTGTCATAGTCTATAGACTTACTTCTCTAATCCCTTCGCCTCTGTTGTGTATACTGTATGTTTGCTGAATTGGTCTGGCGGCGGTGTTGTCTGCATAGTCCCTTGTCATTGTGTTGTGTGTTGCTTATGTTAATCCTTTACTGTTTCTTGTGTTTGTCAATTTCCCCTCACCTGGTAAACTAATGATATAAACGATGCCCTTTATCCCTGGAGGAGAACCTTTACTCAGAGAACCGGAGCGGCTACCCGTTTTGTAGCCGGCTTTCACAACAGGGAGGATCCGGTAGACTCCTTGGTTCCCATTACACCGACCCAGTGAGCTTTATTTACAGGGAGACATTAGTGAGACAGGTCTACATTAACCCTCTGTTAGTCAGTGCCAACGGAGTTAACGAGTTAAACCACTTTATTTTTAAGAATCCAACAAACATTTTGCTCATATGTTATTGAATAATAAGACGAATGAATATTATGCTTTAAACAGCGTACAAGCTACAAAGTATAATATATACTCACAGAAAAAGATAGGGATGGAATGCCAAGACATGGTAATATGCCAAGGATGTTCTTCAAGTTCTTTAGAAATTTGTGGACTGATCCACAAAATAGAGATATATATATCGTAGAGATATCACTTCCTCATCTGATGCTCTTCTTTTAACCCCATAAGGACATTGTTCTCAATGAGGTTTATTTATTAAAGTTGTGTTTTCAGATAAGTTAGAGGTTACCTCCACATATATTTGTAGACTGAAGTTGCGTGCTACAACCTACAAAGCTGTTTGCATATTCACTAACATACGGTAGGCCCCTATTTTCTTGCATTTATTTTTCCACGTCAACACATAATCCATCGCACAAACCATCTTTCACTGTGAGACAGACACTGTACATGTGTATTTCATCCAGACACCCAAAATATGATATGGACTTCAAACCTGTGCATGAATTCCCAGATGGCCGACCAAATCGAGTTCATCATACTTATGTCGTCTTTCAGTCGACACTCGCTTCTAAAACTATTGCACTCACTATGTACATATTATCTCATTTGTTCAAGCTTTCTCTCCATCATCCACCACGCCTTTGGCTCCTTAGCGTCAAACAATTAAAAAAAACCCAATTAAGATAAATAACAAAGGCGGCTGTGAATACTGTGGTCTGTATAATATACATATTTGGCAAAAATGATAGTGTGCGTAATATGTAGAATAGTTGATATGTTATAATTAAGTGCCACCTAGTGGTTTGCTCAGTTCGAGGTTGTTCTACACTCTACACGTACATCTCCCATATATTTAATTTGCATTTTGTTGTCTTTTTACTGATACAGATGCTTTGCCTCCAGAGTATTAGATCTGGTCCCACGACGCGATCTCTTTAAAGGCAGTCTTCTCTCTACGCTGCACGCCTGAAATGATAATACTTCAGAGAAGACTGCCTTCAGAGACCACGTCACAAGGGGCTTTTTCTGGAGATTGAGTTGGGGTTAAAGGAAATTGTTAATATTTTCTAGAACTGGATGTAAATATGGAAGTCACAGTGTAATGGAAGGATTCCCGGCCTGCTCTGCTGTTATAAAGGCTCTCATCATTACTAGTCTTTTTGTTTTCTTTGAAAGATGCACCACAGCCATTGGACAATCCCTCAGCATGATGTGACAGGATTGAGCTGATTGGACACTCAATGTCCCTCCTCTTAGTGCCGGCAAAATGACGAGATTCTCCTCCTGTTAGTGTAGTAAAAATGGCGTCCAGGGCAATGGAACGAATGAAGGAAGATTTTCTTATTGCGCACATTTCGTCCATTGTTGCATTTGTTAGAGCGAATAGATGAAACGGCATAAAAACTGTTTTGTTAGAAAATGAGTGCGGACGTCTAGTTAAAATGGCGTCATCAATCAGACCCCCCTGATTTTTGGTTATGTCTACCTCTCAGTCATTTATATGCATGCATTCCATTCCTACTTTACCAAATCAAAATATGGGGTGTAAAGACCCCAAAACATGGCATATCAAACTTAATGAAACATTCTGAGAACTTGCTATCAGTTTTTGTTTGTTTCGTTGGGGACCATCCCCGTTATCAGAGATTCTTATGAACGCACAAAATAAGGCGCCTACAAATTTGAATGTCAGAGACATAAACATTTCTATTCTCTTATGTCATTATGCATTATGAAAGACAAACTCCAGTGAGCGTCCCTTTCATGAAGGGCTTAAATCACAATTAAATAATTTTCATCAACTCTAAATTAATTACCTATACGTTATACAAGGTCAACCAAACTTTTCTTAAAGCCTTCCCAAATAAACAGTATTATCAAGGAGCTGATTTTTTTTCTAGCCTCTTCTACGAACTCTTTTTAATTTGTAACTGTTTTTATATGATTCTGTATGATAAAACAGAGCATAAGGAGAATTATTCCAGAGAGAAGCAGACGGATGATGTTTCCAGTGGTGTAGTCACGTCCTGGAATAAAATGAAACACATTAAAAGGCAAATCAAATAAAGTAAAGACAAAGAACAGGTATTTGGTTGGATTGACGCTCTATGGTGATGACGAGATGGTCCAGTCACATATAAAACAACTATAGAAGAAAGTTGATTGACATAATCCATTAATTTGGTCAAAGGCATAATCGTATAGAATTACACCGTTAATGCTATATTCCTAGTAGTCCTAGCGTTCTATAATGGACCAAGCAAACAAGGATTTCTAACGTAGCAAATTGTTTTTCTTTATTGGAAATATTCTGTTGGTTATCCTACCAAATAATCCACTTTTAATTTCATTGGGAGTAAACTTTTTATACGTAAAATGGAAGTTTTTAGAAAGTTTCAGGATACCTTTCACAGGGTCACTCAGTGGTGAACGTATCGGATCCTTTGGTGAAACTTGAACAATATATGAGCATCTGAGCTCTGAGAGATCCTGGACCGGTACAGAGAACGCGCAGCTGGATGAAGTTGTATTAAAATTTGTATCATTGAATAGAGTCATGTTTTTGTATAGAACACATTGTATAAGCTGATATTTCTCAGGAGGGTTGGGTGCAGAACATATAACTCTAGCTTTACTTCTGTCTTCAGGATCCGTGTCCCAGGATATTTCAGGCTTCTTGAGATCTGGAAGAGTTTGATATACATGTTACACTGTAGTTACTGTACAGGGTCATAGCAAATTAATATAGGCACGGTAACTCGTAAAAAGTTGAACTGACGCTCCCCCCGTACGAGGGGGGAAATACAGTGAATGTATGATGTTTATAGTGTTATGAATGGGAATATATTATGTGTTATATACCTTATGGAAATACCAGCTACTCACCAATAACCTCTATTTGGAGGGGATCACTGAGTGAAGACCGCAAGTATGGACTATTCTGTAATTCAATATAAAAACAATAATAATCTCCACTGTCATTCTCATTGGCATTTATGATGGGGAAGTCTGCTCTGTTCCCTTCAACATCCAAATACCCGATATTATAAAAGCCATGATACAGATGAAACCGCAGTTTGTTGATTGGAGCTTCGCACCGGATAGTTACGTTCTCCCCTCTGTTTATCACTCTGCCGGGACCGGCTCTGGTTGTC